>JADGKA010000778.1:0-14512 GCA_027604605.1 Borealophlyctis nickersoniae
GGGAAAGCGAGGTGAAAGTAAAGATGGAGGCGTTTGTTGCGTTGGTCGTTGAGAAGGTGCGGGAGATGGCTAAACGTGTCAAGGAAGGTAACGGGGTGGTGAAGGATGTCAAGTGGTTGGTGTTTTGTAACTCTTCGGAGCGGGTGGATCAGGTTTCTGCTGCCTTGGGAGCTGTTCGGGAGGTGATTGAGATGGAGGGTGCCAAGATTGTCGAACCAGTTCCCGTCCCATCCTCGGACGAGACTCCTGCCGAACCACCACAACCTCCCGTCGAGCTCCGTATAACCTACACACACGGCCACCAGGACGCCGAAGACCGCACGTCCGCCATTCTCCGCTTCGCATCACCCGGTCGCACCGGTGACGACCCCTCGGTACAATCTGAGAGTACAACGACGACAACACCGCGACTACATACCCTGATAACATCGGACATTGCATCCCGCGGCGTAGATTTCGCGGACGTGGATGTGGTAGTTCAGATCGACATGGCGTTGAATGCGGCGGATTATTTGCATCGTGTGGGACGGTGTGCTAGGATGGGGAGGGAGGGCGAAGGTAGGATTTTACGCTTTTTTTCATGTTTTGTCTCCATCTTTTTCTCTTCGTCTTGCTAAACATCGTTTGTGATTGCAGCAATCACAATGGTAACCCCCTCGGACGCCACCCTCGCCTCCGCGCTCCAACGCGCCGCGCACGGTGGCCGTCTGCCCTCATCCTCTTCGTCATCTGACGGTGGAGAAGACGTGCAGGACGATGACCTTGCTAAACGGTTTGCTGCACATCAAAAGTACCGTGAACAGCTGTTGGGGAGTGAGGATGTGGATGTGGGTGTGGGAGAGGGCAAGTTGGCGTTGACGGGGTTGATGGGACGGATGGGGGGGAAGAAGAAGAAGACGAAGGTGGAGGGTGAGGGTCAAGGGGAAGCCGAATAGATTTTTGGGTTCTTACTTCCAACTGTGTGTGGGTAGTGGTGGGTGAGCAGGCTTACGTTCGTCCCCCGTGACACTGCGTTTCTGGCCCGTTTGCTTGTGATGCCCACTCGACCTCGCTCGTCTCGTCTCCCGAGACTCCAAGCAATGATCAGTTTATCATCGTCCGATTGAGACGGGTTTGCACAAGACTGTTTCTGTTGTGACTTTGTTCCGGGAGTCTTTGTTTTGTAGTTTTGTTAGCTGATCGTCCGTCTAAGTCCAAAATCAACAAACATCTTTCATTCCGTGGTCGTCGACGGTGTCGGGTCTTTCGGCCGTCTCTGTTAATTTTTTTTGGGAAATGACGGTCGTCTTGTCCAGGGAGGTCTTCCGACACGGCCGACATGGAATCTGGACGTCGCCTATGTGATGTCGATATTGATCCACTCCGTCCAACGTTGACGTGCCAATATCAACAGTGATAAGTGGGGTCGTAGCCTTGGTCGAGGTTGACTTCAATGTAGGGCAATGTCGCGAGGATACGCGCGCAGTCGGTATCCCAAACAAGTCCGACCCCTCACAGGCGAGGTGCTAACGTAAAGTTTCCCCTCGGTTATATTGATTTGCTAAAGGATGTGTTGTGTTGCTTTTTTTTCCTTGTCGAAAGAGTGCAAATATCTCCTGTGAAGGAGTGCTGTGGGTCTTCCTGTATTCCATAAGCTTATTGCTCGTCCAGACACTTTTTCATTCCGTCGACTGTGTCGGGTCTTGCGGCTGTTTTGCTTCCGACTAGACACCTCACTAACGCAAATTGATCCTTTTTTTATGACAAGGAAATGACGTTCGTGTTTGGCCCACCGAAACCCAATTGCAAAAAAAAGTCATAGCCCCAGCTAGTGGACAAATTGGCATCGTTCTGAGATAGGTTTGTCACCCTTCCCACAACGCACCTTCTTCTTCTGCATTACCTGCACCCTGAGCGGCGGCGCGAATGTTTGCTTCATAGCAGTCAAATTCCCACAACACGTTCCGTCCCAATCTGACCTGACCTGCAAAACCAAAAAAAAATTGATCATTTTTCTCAAATATTGTTTCCTCGACGGAGAATGCGCCGTAAAACACCTGAAATGATTCAACGACCGGTAGTGGGTTTTTATGGTCTTCCCTCCCTCATCTGCCCGGAACAAAACCGCAAAGCAAAGAAAAACACCCTAGGCATCACGAACACGGTCTTTCAAAGGAGGTCAAACCATTCGTCCGCCTGCAAACATGTCGGTTCCCTTTTCTTCTCTTCTCTTGTCCCTAAAAATCAACAAGTTCATTTTACAATTTGGTCTGATGGGGATGCGTCCATCCCATCCCATCCTATCTGCGTCAGACTTGGCGGCACGCGCGCACACTGACCAGAACACTCGCGGCAGTGCACTCGTGTCCCGTCACTGTTTCCATTTAAGGAGCAGTTGTGCTGTGTGCTTTCCCGGTTTCATCCCATCAAGATGCTGCATATCACGGAAACAGCAAAAACGAGTATGTCTAACCTGCTGTAAACCTTTCCCTCACTCATTCTGAATGTGCGGTGTGGCTATTTGTCCACTCATGGAAGCTTTTTTTCCTCAAGTTCGGTTCAACCAACGTTCATTCTTACAAATGCTGTTGCATGGTACCGTTTCCTGCATATCAAATCAACGGTGGGGCCGGCGCGTAGTTGTTCGGACGAGAACCCTCAACGCCGCTGCTGGGTCTGATCAGTCACCCACTATGAGCGGATGATGACGGTGACAGACCCCTGTTTTGTTCTCTCTTTTTTGGCTGCTAACGTATCGCCAAACCACCCTGTCAGTGTATTTCTGCAGCACCTCATGCCGCCTTCTGTGTCCCTTGCGAAGTTAAAAAGTTCCGTGGCGCTGTATTCCCCAGACTCCTCCATCCGCTGGTTGCGTTCTCAAAAAACCGAAAAAACCACATAATGAGCCAGGATTTTTCTGGCGCAGATTGTCTGCGTCCAGACCGCAAAGCGTACTCCATCTGCAGCTTGCATGCCGGGCAATTTGAACTGCCTGCCTTCATATGCCATGTATTTCTTGAACGGCTGCGCCCATTACCCTTCGTCCAAACATGGAAAAAAAAAGCCCAAACTATGGCGATATAGTTCTCGAGAAGATGATCATCTCCCAGAACACTGTGAGTTGTCATGTTGTTCTGATCTGTGGAGCCAATTATGGTCGTTGGTTTGTAATTTGTCTGCGCGCGTGAGTGCATCCTATCGTAAGACATAGAAGTTATCCAATATCGTTATCTCCCCGATAATGGGGGCACGAAGAGATTGAATGTCTGTAGGCTCATCCGCTCGATTGTTCTCCTTCTTGTGCGGGCCGGGTGGTGCTTTTAAAAGCTGTCCCCAAGCGGGGTATCCATTTCAAGGCATTTGTGTCCTCCTTGCGCAGGGACCCATCGGGATACCTACCTGACGCGCCGCATGCTAATCTTCTCTGCATCTTAATCCAATTGAATTGATGTCAGAGGAACTGGAGCTGTTGACATTCTAATTTGCGGGAGGTGTCCTTCTTATACCCTGCCCGAAGAAAATGGCGTATTCGAGCTGGCCAATCATTTGATTGATTAGGTCGAGATTAGGTCAGTGGGGTGGACTGCGCGAGTGGGAGACACGTTCCCCTTCAGAACCGAGCTTCCTCTCTCCGCCGACTTCAAACGTATTTCCCTTCCATCCTTCGGTTGTCATTATTTTGCGGTTTCGGACGCGTTGCTTTTTGTGGGCTTCGGACGCGCCGCTTTTTGTGGGCTTCGGGCGCTGCGTTTTGGTGGCAACACGATCGTGCTGCTTTTTGTGGGCTGCTTTTTGTGGGCGACACGATCCTTTTTGTGTGATGTTGTGGGCCGAAAACCAAATTCACCAAGCCATTCGATGCGTGAAACGCAAGATCTCCTGTTTTCGGGGATGGGACTCTCGCCCCCCTTTGAACTTTGATCTATGTTATAGACTGCGGGTTGAATTGGGTGCCCGACGGCGCGGGTTTTGTATCTTGCCAAAAGCGTCATAATGTCTGAGCATTTGTCCTTAAATCCAAACAAAGCGAAAAAAGAATACTAACGGACTACCGGACGTCATTGTAATTGCTCTGAAGGTGATTGTCTCCATCCCAGAAGCTGTCTTCCGCGGCGATTCCCACCAAATTTTTTTTTTCAAAAAGCCGAACATTTGCTGTGTTAGGGTCGCGTTTGTGTTTGTTTTGTTTCGCTATGAACGGTTGTCCCAACAAAAGCACCAAAAAAGTGGATTTCCTATGACGTGGCCAGCATAGCAGCACCACGACGTTGAGTTCTGCGTGTGCCAGTTATTGCCGTGCAGGTCGCCTTATTTTCTTGTACGCCGTCTCCTGCTCCTTTATGTACTCGCTATTTCATGAGAGCTCAGATCTCGAGTTTCTCCGTGCCATGTCCACGCGCACTGAATTCCAGCACGAGGCACTAGGAGGAACATGATTTTGTCTCCCTCTTTCTGGTACCGGTTGACCTGCTGGATAATGCCCTTTGACCGACGGTCCTTCCTGATTCCGGGTAACCCAGTGTACTGTGCTTTCACATCTGCGCTGTCCGTACAGTGAACGCATGCTCCCGCGCGCGCAGTCGCGCGCAAGAAGAATCAAATGGGGGCGGTATCCAAAGGACGCTACAATGGGTAGCCAATACTACCAAAAGGAAAAAGAAAATGATCCACATTCAAGTATCAACCCGAACAAAATACCAACTGTAACATCGTTTTGGAGGGGTCTTGTCCCCCTACAAAAACCATCACGACGCTGGTGTGATGCGAAGAAAGAGTAGCCGGGTCAGACGCGGCCTGGTTTCTTATCCAAAAGAGTCTAGCTAAATCACTAGACCCGATCACGTCAGGAATTGGTCCAATGGAGATTGTCTGCTTGAACGGAAACCACAAGGTTATGGACCATGGGTACCCAACCATTTGGGATGGTCACCCGTACGCGCTCTCATCCCCGTTTATATAGAGATCAACAGGATACAATATTTCCTATCTACCGTGTGCCTCAAAAGGATCACACTGATGTCCAATGGAAAAAGGAACCTGTTTTGCGGTTGCGACCCGTACCAGATTCGTCAAGGTCAATCATCTTTTTTTGTTCAAGGTTTCAGGTCGCGCAGCACTATTTTATTCTTGTACCTGATTTTCGTGATGGTGCTCACCACAGTGTGCTGTTGAGGAAATAGCGGCGTGAGAAAAAAAAGGAATCTCTGACAATAGTTGTGCAAGACTGAAGTCAACCCGTACCCGTGACATTGACATTCACCAGCTCGGGGAACCCCGAAACTTAAAGAGGTGATCACCGGTCACTCCAAGAAGCTTCGAAGGGGTTGGAGGCCACAAAGAATCAAAGGGATTCCAACAAAGGAACTGGAACGGAAGGGGGGTACAGGGTACCGCCAACAAAGCAAGCACCACGGTATCCTGTGCTTGCCAGATGTGAGGCGTGATCAATTGATGCTGATCACCGCCCCACACCCCGCATCCTTCATCACCGGTGCCAAATGGACTTGTAGGGTTCAAAACAGCAGTGAAAAAGCAGTCGCAAGTGCGTTGGTGCGAGATCAGTTTGTTTCCCGCAAAAACAGTCAAACCACTGCGCACTAGGCCCTGGCGCTGTTCACTTTTCTGTTTTGGCGGATGTTTAGCCAAAATAAACGTCCCAAAAATAGCGATCCTGCGGCTGCATCGTTTACCAGAGCATCCGTCTCACTTCCACAACACATTCTTGTCGGTTCGCTTACGCTCATGACCTGCCGTCTGATGCGCGGACAGGGAATGCGCTTTCTTGTTCTTCTTTCCAATACTCAACCGCTTCTGCGAAAGGAATGGTACATCTCTTTGTTCTCTTTTCTTTTTCTAATCGTTGTTGCCGTTCGTCCAAACCGCTGCGCAAAAAAATCGAAGCGGTTGATCCGCGGTTCGGACGGAACTTCTCCCGCCTCACGAACGCCCTTTCCCGTTCGAATTGACTTGCCCATCACGTGAGCGTGGAGGGTTAAGGGCGAAAGTGGCAAGAGATTTGCTTCTTATGCGGGAGTCGTGCTGCGTCCAAACCAAATGCTTCCTCTTCGGGCTTTTTTGGCTGAGGGTCTGATCAGGGAAAATCCTTCGAAGTACTATCCTTAAAACCCATCCCAAATCCTCCGGAGTCGGCCTGAAAGAGGGCCAAAATATTGTCCTAACCGACTTTTTCTGCCCAAAAACTTTTAGCACATCCCCAAAACAATTTAAGAAACACGATACCAACAGCAGCAACCGCGGGGTGATGGATACCCAACGTGGCCGGGAATTGCTGGATTGATACGGGATGATATGCCCTCTTCACTCTTTTCAGGAAGCCACGCCAACCATGAAGTGAAAGTGCACGATGTGACAAAGCGCGTCCAACATGTCAAGAGCCAACGTTGCAATAACTTGTGCTCGCCGCCAAGCCAAGGTTTTTAGGACGAGACGGCTCACAGTCTCCGCCAGAGCATATTGGATTGGTAGCATGTAATTTCTTTGGGGGTCGGTTTGGATGGAGTAATATTATTATATGCGCAAGTCGGGAACGCCAAACTAGGTGACAAAAAAACTTACGGGCGCCGTTTGGTCAAACATTGACCTACCGGAGACCTCTTCTTCCCATAAACAGGCCTGCCTGCACTACACGGAGGCCGGCACATTGTTTTGAGTTGCCCCCCAGGCCTTATGCTCTGGTTCCCTTGCTTTTCTGTAGTTGACCAGCTTGATCCAACGAAAGCGCAAAAAAGTATCCGTTGATATGACCAGACATGATTCTGGCAGAGCAGTGGTTCTCATTCCCCGAACATCTTTTGCGTGTGATTGATTGGGCCCAATCACGGCGCTCCAGCTGATAGGTGGAAGCTGGAACAACGCACCTCCGCGTTCTTTTAGCACGCGCTGCTCTGTCGCGTCCTCATTTTGCGTTGGGTAACTATGTCGTCCACGCGAGCGACAACGCCTCACTCTTGCCGGGTTGCACAGTATCCTGCGCTGTTTAGTTCCTTCGTCGTCTACTCCGCAATTCAGTCTCGTGCCATGATGGCGTGCTGTGCAACGCAGTTCAAGAAACAATGGCTATTCACTATTTTGCGGCTTCCATTCGCTCTCCAGTGATATTGCGAAGGTTTTGGGAATGTTTTTTTTGGTGGAGTTTTTTGCGTCGTAGAGTGTGATTTCCTGGGGGAACTGCGGGCATGCGCAACCCGAAAAAGTAGGGATGCGAAATTAAACGATGACCAGCAGTGAATTTGGCGGACGTTCTGCCTGCCATAGCTCCTGATGTGAGGACTCAGGCAGCCTGACACAGCTCGTGACTTAACAATGGTATTTGGCAGCCCAAAGCCCAAAGCCAGGGCATATAATCCATTCAATTCCAGCTAGCAGTGAAGGTTCTGCTGCATCGCGAACCCGGAGGGAATCGTGCTGTATTCAGTCTTGGCTGATATTCATCCGCAACTCATGTCGTCTACTCGCTGTCAATCACCCACTAGAAATCTCTTGTTTTGTTTTCTGATGGGTACCATCCATCAACAAAAATCAAAAAAAAAAGTTACGCGCATTCCAAAATCCTAAACCTGCCACAGTCAGCATAGCGGTGTAGGGCATATCGATCGTAGCCCGTGGCTTTTCCAAATTGGACTGCGCGATGTCCCAATGCTTGATCCCTCTTTGTATAAGATCGGTGGAAAGTTTCGTAATTTCCTGTTGCATACTTTTCACCGTCCCTTTCTCAGCGTTCCAAACGTCAATCCATGATCTGGTAGATGCGTATTCATCACACCGGTGCGATCACCCGGTGGCATGGATCTCAATACGGACCCGTTTTGCTTCGGTTCATTTTTGTTTAGTCATTTCTGCAACCTGCATATGCTTGGTTGTTGTGTAGGAAATAAATTTGGGACGGGTTAACAGAGATGAAAAAAAGGCGCAAAAACATTCACGCACATCACTCATAACTGGGATGCGGGCGGGCAGCGGTGACTTCCCAGAAGAAACACCACACGAAGGATACGTAGTTTGGGGCGTGTTTGAGTACGTATTGTACTTGGGTGGGAGGGTAGGACGGTATTTGTGGGCTTGTCGGAGGTCGCACACGCCTGTCTGAAATAGCCACTGCGCGCAGTCCTACATTTTCTGGATACCCAGCTTCAATAAGTGCCGGCAACTTTACTTTGCCGCCCTTATACCCAACTGCACCACTCCGCGCGTTTGAACGGATGAATTCTTATTTGTATACTCGATATCAGCGCATTTAGTTGGTTTGCGGGCGGCGAATTCAACCAGAGAGTAATACGGTCCTTTGTCAATTAGTTGTGTGGGCGAAATGGTTTTTTTTTTTTTGCTGCGCGCACGACCCACCGCACTGGATTTATACGCGAGTGGGGCATCTCTGGTCTGACCGCTTCTACCCGTTTCCGTTCCAACCGGAAACCATGGAAGCGACGACGACATCGCGCAGTCTCGTGAGTATGGTACAACCTACGGCGAAATTTAGTCTGCGGTGGTCTGAGCAGTGGTCGGACTACAGCCGCCGCCTCCCGTTTTTTCCTTCTTTTTTTGCCACCCAGCTCACAGAGAACAGAAATATTATGCTTAAAAAGCAACACGACGGAGACCTGACCAATGATCTAACATGTCCCACACACACACCGGCAATGGGTACAACAACCTACGGCGAAACATAGTCTGCTGTACGCTGAGCAGCGGTCCCACTACAGCCTCTTCTTCTTCATAATTCTTTTTTCGCTGCCCAGCGCACAGTGCTGCTCCTCCCCTTGGAGATGTACCGCGTTTCCGTTATTTTGAAGTGCAGACCATCGCAAAGTGACGAATATAACATTCTCGCACTTGACCTATTATCAACGCCGAGTTCCGTGGGCACGAACATTTGGGCTCGGTCTGTTTTTTTCCACCTTGTTGTTTAACAAGATGGAAGAACCAAAAAAGGGATTGGGAACATTCCATCTATGTCTGGTTCTCAGTAGAGATAGACCAGAAAGAAGCGTAAACCTGGGCAATGCAAGGTTGTTTGACCACAGCCGCTCACCATAGGTGGCAGTAACGGTGCTGAGGTAGAGATTGAAGCAACGCAGGAGGCTGCCGCATCGGATACATGCCGACGAGCGGTGTCAGCTGCCGGAGCAAGCGATGGTACGAGAACCGCTCGACGAGAGCAAGCACGGGTCGGACGATTTTATTTTATCTGTTGTGGGAATGTGCTGAGCCTACATTTTTGTAGTTGGAGGCACTTAAGTCGAGAACGAAAAAAAACAAGGTCAGATGGAGGAGCAAGCGATGGTACGAGAGCCGCTCGACCAGCGGTAGGAAGTGGCGGATTGTTTCGTTTCCTGTTGTGGAAATGTGCGGATTGAAATATTCCTCGTTGCCTGCCAATAAGCCAGACAGGGAAAAAAATTCCACAAGTGACAACATAGGGTGAGCCGGCGACTGCGCAATTCGCCCGGTAAAACGCGAGGAGCCCACGACCTAACTTCTCCCTTTAGCAGAGAAACATGTCCCCTTACCGAGTGAAGGGGTGTTCTCGGTTTGCCGACATGGGAAACAAAGAAATCGTATGATCAAAGAAAAGTCCCTCAATACGCGTTCATCCCTCACATGCCACGCTCCAAGCCGATGGAAGCGCGTCAGATAATGTGCGGCCCTCCGTAAGCTTTCTTTTTTTGCTACCAGCATGTTTGTCGAACATGATCCCAGATCCAGACATGTCCAAGGTGGTGTGTATGAAGGTCCTCATACATGGGCCAAATGGTGATGTCACCAGTATCAAATGAAAGGCTCTCAATTCCCATCGTCCGCCGGTACGTTCAAAGGAGCTTTATCGAATCGCTCTTATTTCAGCTGTGGTCTGGATTGTTACAGGGGTAACAAAGGTTTGCGGCAGGTTTCAATTCCGGGGCCGGTAATGGTTGTGGATGAATTTCAAGACCTACCCAATATAATCAAAACGCATCAGTGGCATACTACTCCACTTTTTCGTTTCTGCCCATTTTTGTGATGCGTTGAGTGGAGATGCGCACAAAAACGTTGCATTGTAGAGATTGGGAGTATGCAATTACGAACAGAAACTGTACAGCAAAGAGGTACCCGTGCACCCTTGTGTGTTTACGCTTCTAGAATGTCTAAAATTGGATACCTATGGTCTTACCATTCTAGAATGTCTAACGCGTCAATCGGATGCCGGTAGCACTCAAAGGTCTCATTGAAATCTGAACCAGTCGAACCTCGTAACGGCAATTTGAACCCCCCATTTTCGTTTGACTGATTGCAAGACACCCGTCCCACCCACACCCTCAATCAAAAACACACCCCACTGCCAAACAATCTTACCCTTCTAGAATGTCTGGAAGGTGTTTGAGCGCGTCCAGTTATGACGCGTCATAACATCCTCAATCAAAAACACACCCCACTGACCCCCGAACAGTTCGCGTATTCCGCGTCCACGCTTCTCCCTCCTTTTTTAAATATTCCCAGGTATCTCCGTACCCATGAATTCCGTTTTCTAAGACCGGATACCGTATACAGCGAGAGGGTGTGACAGTCTCTCTTTTGGGCAACGTGAAATATACATATCAACCCAGTTTGCGACGTTTGTGACATTCGTTTTGCAACCGCAACAAGCATTTGCAACGTTCTTTTCCCCGACTCGACGTTTACAAAGTTCTTTCACCAATTGCGACCTGTATGCAACGTTTGTGGGTTTTTGATTGTATTTCCGCATTTGTGTCATTTACTATTTATTACTGTAAGATTAGTATAATTATAATTTTCAGGATCCCCTAATTTTCATGTTCTTTGAACTTGCATTGTCTATGCTTGAGACCCTAATATTGCGGTAATACGCGCCGGCACTAATTACGTATTAACTGTTAACTGGCCGCGCCGGTACTCTGGTAAGTTTTGTTGCGCCAAGCCGGAGGTGCCATGCGAAAATTGGCAATGTCGCAGGCTCGTTTTCGATGGGGGTATCCGACAGCCCTACAGACCAAGTCGAATTTGACCACCAACTCATAAAACTCCCACAGCAAGGTTTTTAACACCGGTTGTGTTGTAGGAGATGGCAGCAAGCGCATGTTCTGCAAACGTCTGAAACATCCATACCAGTCTCTTTTTGGGCAGAAACATTTCTGCGAATGGTTCTCAGTTACTAAAGGCGATTAGCGTCCAGCGAGACATTGAGGGCCGCGGTACACAACGAAGGGGTAAACCTGGAAAAGACAAGTTGTTGCAGCTACAGACGGCCATTGTAAGCCATGGTGGTACCCCATGCAAAAGACATGCCCATCAATCAACGATAGTTTGACTTTTCTACTGATTTTGAAGGAAAAAATATTACATGGATCACCTTACCGCCCACCCATCTCGTCTATGTACACCGCAAGTCCCTTCCATTCCCCCTCTCCCTCCTTCATTCAGCATCAAATTTGATGAAGCCATCGTCCTCGTCGTCGTCGTTTGATACCGGGTCTTTGGCGGGTGCGGGTGTGGATGTGGTTGTACGCGTATGGTGATAAGAAGGTTGTAGTGGTGGGTGAGGCGACGGTTGGGTTGCGCTCGCCGCGTGTTGGGATGGTGCGGTGGCGGGTCCATCGTGTTTGGGCCCATTGCCGTTCAGTGATGCGGCCGTCTTTTGATCCGATGGAATTTGCTTTTGCGGGGCTTGAATTTGCGGTTGATCTTCGGCTCTATGTTTCGCGACGAGGACTTTCAACTCTTCATGAGTCTGGTCAGTCTGGAGAATCCGATCCGGCAGAGGTGGGTCTGCGGGGGACAAATGTCGTTTAAGAACCACTTTTGATGAAACGTGAAATGCATTATGTAAAACTCACTGTCAGTCCACTCATTCCGCATGTACATGATGGCGAGCATTCCGTTACGGAAGTCTCTGGGGCCAAGTACCTCGATGGTAGTTATTTCCATTTTTGGATCCAGTGCACCCAACAAATCCCACGAAAACATGAACTGGGGACGAGCCCCTTCGAGCTGTAGCCAACGAAAATGCCGGATGGATGAATGACGGAATGCAAAATTAACCGGCACATTCATTGCAAGGATGGGGGAGTTACCTTCAACGATTTCCCATTAACCTTGATTCGAAATTGAATCAAAAAGAATTCTTTCTTTCTGAGCTGCAGTTGCTGTTGTTGGACAACGCGCATAAAGCTGGTCTTATTTGTCCCATGTTGGAACAAGACCACTCCGAGTTTCTGATTGCAAGGATCCTGGGATACGATCCTTGCCCATTTGTCCAAGTCAGCCGTTTTGAACTCGATCAAGAACCGCCCGTACTCTGAAGGGTTCGCCTTGCTTAAGTGCCATAGTTGATATTCCTTTAGGGCTTGTACCTCGATAGGCGGGGTTCCTTCTTGCATCACGAAAACTGGGCAGAATGGAAGAGGGGAAGCATGCGTTAATCTTTTCAGAGTTGCGAGAGTTTAAGGCAGGTGAGTATACTGTGCAACTTACGTTCGTGCATTGCTTTGTGGTAGAGAATGTCGTCCTCTTTTTCCAGCGACCATACTTTTGTGATGGTCGTTTCTTTTTTTGGTGTTTTTGGTGGGAGAGGAGGAACCGGTTCTACCTCTGGTTGTTTTCCCTTGTCTTTTCGCTGCTGGTGCTGCTCCTGGTTGTATGGGTGAGCAGCTTCCCTGGGACATGGGGCTGTTTTTTTGTTTCTCATGGCCAGCCTCCGCTGGGCTCCAGATTTTCCCATTCGTCCCATTCGTGTCAACTCGACTCTGGATGGTGTGGTGTGGTGTGTTTGTAGTTACTGTGGGAGGTGTCGAACCTTGTCGAACGTTGTCGGGTGTTGGGGAGGAACAAAGGAGTTGTTGAGTGTTGCGCTGTCTGGAGGACCTTTTGAATTGCGCAAGGGGATTGCTGGTCCCCAGTCTGGCCCGGCTGCATTTTGTTGCGGAGCCGGCTCGAGCCAAGCCAAGTCCAAGCCACCGTCGGCAATGCTTGAAGTGACGCCGTGGGAAAATGGGCAATGTCCCCTCTGGCCTTGTCATCTCAACTATTCCAACTCCCTCATTCCTCCGTGCCATACGCAAGAGTCATGTCCGGCAAATACACTCTCTGGCTGCGCGCAGACACCCCACAAACAAACGAAAAGTTGCGAAAGACAATAGACACATACACCCAAAAGTTGGGTGGTCCTTCCGTACGCGTCATAGTCATCGCCCTTGGTTCTGCGCGGCTGGCCTTTCTGACGACGGTTTCCATGATCTCAGTTTGAACCCCACGTCACCCTGCTGGGATCCATCCGAGGCATGGAAGCAGAAGAAGCAGTAGAAAGGGTCAAAAGCTTCGCAAAGGACTTTAAACCTTTTGAAATCCTACTGGTTAGGCAGCAAAAAGACAACTTCTTCCCATCCATATCTGGCGGTGTCCGTCCGGGCACCTTTCCAAACATCTAACCAACCTTTGATACTTCACCACCGCCTCCAGACCGACATAAAAGTCAAATCCATCTACTTCCAATGCGTCCTCGCAACACCCGACCCATCCCACGTCCCGTTCCTCACCTCCCTCAACACCGCCGCGCGCGCCGCATTCGGACACAAACAGCATGGCGGGGAGGGCGGGGACGTGTACTTTCCTCACCTGTCTCTTGTGTACGGTTTGTATGATCAGGATGTCAAGGAGAAGGCGGCTGCGGAGATCAAGGCGGAGGGAAGTGTGGTGGGGACACGGTTGGATGTGAAGAGTGTGCAGGTGTGGGATATGGAGGGGACGCCGGAACAGTGGAAGGTTGTGGCGGAAGTACCGTTGGGGTGAGAACGTGATGTTTTTTTGGTTTAACGACAGGTTTTTTTCGTCCATTTTGATTTTTGCGGTGTATTTCGGACATGGTGGGAGAGACAAATTCACACATAGACATGCGTCGGTAACTTGAAATGTTTGACCTTTCCCTTCCCCGTCTTCAAGTCCTCTACATCACGCAACAGCATGCGATATGGCGTACTTTTCACATTGAGATTGTGTGAAGCAGAAAACCATCTACCCATACCACCCGATCGCTCGACCCCAAAATGAAGGAACAAGAAAACAATGCTCGATCACGCAACCCCACGCTATAAACCAGAGCCAAACCCCCGTTTCCCAAACAACAATAGGATAAATCCCACCACACTAGCAACAACATACTACCCCGCTTCTCGGGTGACCAGCCTTTCCACACCTCACCTGCTCTCGATCGAAAATAGCCCACAAACAACACTCCATCATGCGAAGCTCTTTAACCCATCCTCTGTAGCCTAAACTCACCCCAACATACACACACCTCTCCCGCATCCAAGTTATTTCCTTCAGGCATGAGCGACCCAGCTCCACCAACGACACCACCCCCACCAACCTCACCAACCGGCGGGGAGGTGATAGGCAACTACCGCATCGAACGCACAATCGGACAAGGCACCTACGGCAAAGTCCGTCTAGGCGTCCACACCACCACCGACGAAAAGGCACGTCCCCTCCCCCTCCCCCCTTCCCCCTCGGGGTCTCACCCTCC
>JADGKA010000779.1:0-14511 GCA_027604605.1 Borealophlyctis nickersoniae
GTTTCCCACCATCCCCAATTCCGGCGACTCATCCTGAGTTTTTCTTGGTCCTCCCTTGACTGCTCGTGGTGTAGATCTAGGACCTCGACGTATCAATAAAAAAAAAAAGGGAGTCGTAGGAGGTTGCTGTGATGTTGTGGCCGGTGCCGAGGGCCGTGGAGAGGGCTGAGGCGAAGGAAAAGTCGCCTTCGCCTATAAGGAGGATGCGGTGGGAGGCCGTGAAACGGGTGAGGCGGGCGGAGGGGGGTGCGCTGGTTGTGAGGGTGAGGTGCAGAAGGTCGGAAGTTGTGAGGGAGGTGAGGACTGGAAAGGCGGTGGAGCGGGGTGTGTGGGAGGTGCGAGATTGGGGTTTTGGGCCTCGAGGGCCCTTTTTGCCCATATTGATTGAAGGGGAGAGAGAGGGGACAGATTAGAGCAAGCGAAACAAGACGGGACGCGTTGAAGCAAAAAACGGCGAAAAGGAGCCACGTCGTCACGTGGTTCGGTGGATACCATTCCATTTCCCAGACATTGCTAAAGAACTGGCTATTCAAAACGGTTGAGGAGAAGATGTAAGGAATATTTCCTCAGGTTCAATTGTAATGAGCAAAGGCTTTGGATTTGAGGTGGAAATTTCGATGGCTCCTGCGGGTCGGATAAATCAATGGGTTACCGATAATTAGCCAGGAGTCCTCGAAACCCATGGTTACAACTACCAGTAAGTAGGGGTTATCATGGCGTAAGAAAGATAAAGATCCCTTATTACTTGAGTGCTGCTGGAAGGAATCACCCCAAATGAACAAGCATCGGTTTCTTGCTGGAGGTGACGGAGGGGTATTGACTCCAAGCGGAAGCCGTTCTGAGAAGCCGTTAGGGCTAAATAAGAAAGTGCAGACGTCACGGTACGTCCAGCAAGGACCATGCTCGTCTGGGTGCTGTTGAAAACCCAAAATGTTGGTACTCATAGAGCAGCACTGGTTGCCGGAATTTATCGATATTCTCCTCCATTCGAGGGCCGTGACCCCCCTTGACCCCTGTGCGGCGGAATGAGCGGGCAAATCGACGGCCGGCGGGGTGCCGCGTCCATGTCCGGAAGGTCGGACGTACGTAAAAAATTTTTGTTGCGGAGCTGAGGCCAAGCAAAGTTGTCCCTTTCCCAGAGTTGTCCCGATAGTTGTCCCTGCAAGCAGCTTAGATAGAAGCAGGTTGACCCAACACGTGGAAAAAGACCTTCCGTCTGACTCAACTGCAGGGCATCAGGGGCATTGCTGGCATTGGCAACAGCAAGATTGCTTTCTAGCAAAAGCTACCCATAATGTGCCAGGAACAACACGAATGCGAACAACCCCAGCAGTAACAAGGTAAACAAAACAACTTCAACGTGTGGATGTGCGTCGTGTCTCAACCATGGCTCACGGCCCCTTTGGCGGTTATCGCACCGTTCCATTAGAACATATCAGACGATATCATGTTTGGATTTTTGGGAACAAAGCCTTCAATATCTATTGTTTTGGACCCCGTAGCGTTCCGTCCTCCCCCAACGGCTTCTCCCTCACCTACCCCGTCTGTTGCGTCCCGTCCTCCTCCAACGCCTTCTCCCTCACCTACACCGTTCGTTGCGTCCCGTCCTCGTCCAACGCCTTCTCCCTTACCTACACCGTCTGTTCTTGCCGCCCCTCCCGCCGAACCCGCGTCCCGACCCGGTTTTGATCAAACGTCGGCGCTCCAGCCGCCGGAATCAGAGGATCCTAATGCTCTGACAGTGGACACCGAACCCGCGTCCCGACCCGGTTTTGATCAAACGTCGGCGCTCCAGCCGCCGGAATCAGAGGATCCTAAAGCTCTGACAGTGGACAAGGCATCAACGGCCTCGTCCCACCGCGCTTCCTTGGATAGTCGTCACAGCAAATCCTTCGATTCGACGCGATCCGACCATAAAGATGCATGGTCCACTGGGACCGAGTCGTCAAGCGCCAGCCCATCTCGCGATGAAAGCACAGACGCTTCAGGAACTTCATCCCCCGCACCGGAATCCTCCAGTCCCCTTCCGCCACTTCCTTTAATCGTCGTCAGTCGCCCAAAGACACCTCCACCGCCGCGCCCGCCTTCAACGACTCCAGATCCGACCCCATGCCGCATCCTAACCGGCAAACTCATCGTCACCCTTCCCCGCAAAACCACCCGCCTCGCCTCCCTCCACCTCAGCTTCACCGGATACCTCCTCCTCGACCGGCACGCCCTCCTTCACCATCCTGAAGCATCCTCCTCCAAACCACAGCTGATATACACCCTGTTCAAATCCAACATCCTCATCTGGAACGGAGGACACGATGGTGCGACCTTGGGAGGAACGACCCACGCTTTCCCATTCCAGATCCCGCTGCCTGCCAAGTCAATGGTACCTGCCAGTATGCAAACGCGTCACGCGCAAGTGGTGTACAACATTACAGCGACATTGAAGAGGTTCCCGCCGCCGTTATCCGCCAGCAGACTGAAAGCCGGGTTCCCACCCATGCCACCTGTGGAGTTTTTGTCGGTTACGAAACCGTTGTTTCTGGCAAGGCAGGGAAGGGTGGTTCCGCAGACTACAGGGACTCAAATGCAGGTTTTGAGCGTGTCGTTGGATTTGGAGGGTGGGGAGGGCCGGTTGATGATGGGCAGAAAACGCAACAGCAAGGACTTGGGTGAACAGATGAAAAGCAAATTGAGTATCCGCATGTCCACCGGATCGACATCACCATCCCAAATCTTCACTTTCGAGGCGGTATCACCTCGTGAAGTGGGAGTGAACAATGCTGCGACGTTGTCACCATCGCCATCACCTACACCATCCGCTGGAGGAAACTCACCCAACTCATCCGCACCCCACACCCTCAAAATCCTCCTGAAACTGCAAATCGCGAAACCCAACCATGTCTGGGACGTTCGCTCCGTCACATGCACAGTGGTGGAACGCAAAACGTACATTCTGCCGGGAGATGGGTCTGTGCGGAGGACGTCAGGGGTGTTGGCACCCGACCGCGGTGCTGGAGGGACGGTGGGAGCCTACCGCCCACCACCTCCACCTGCCCGTCATGTGGTTCTGGACGATGTGGTCGGCGAGCCCGTGGAGTACATTGTGGCTGCTGGAGCGAGAGGACGGGATGCAGCGGCAGCTGGAGGTGGTGGTGGTGGTGGTGGGACGGGCAGTTTGAAACCGAAACGCGGGAGATTTTCTCGGAATTCGCATATGCCTGCTGCATCACTACCGCAGCAGCACCTCCAGCAAGCCCGCCGGAGCCTGTCGGTGGAGGAGTCCATGCCGGTGAACGAGTTGTTTGTCATGACGTTCAGCGTAGGTGTGGATACGAGTCGTGTGACTCCGGATTTGGAGTTGAAACAGTTGCAAATTCGGCATGTGTTGAAGTTTGAAGTGGCGTACAGTGGTGATGGGTCGGGTGTAGGTTCGACCGTGGAGGTTGTGGAAGTGCCGATAGGGATGAATGCTGCTGAATCGTGAACGAGATGTTGTTACGTCGCAAAAGTCTGTTTTGGGGATCGGTGTCTGAGTGTAAATTATAATGGACCTCCTAAAAGCTTGGATACATTTGAAAATATGAAATATACTTTACAATTGAAAAAGAAGCAGAAATTTCGGCATTAAATGACTAAATTTAAGTTTACGCGCTGCTCAAAGCACGGCCCCAAGGCTTCAACCTTTCCACAGCGACCGACGGTGCCTCTCCGTTCCCTTCGTCATTGGACCCCTTGTCCGCCAACACTGGCTCATCCTGAATGAACCCACTCTCCTTCCCGCTCTTCTCACCCTTCACAACCCGCGGTTCCTTTCTCATCAAAGCCCGATACGCCCCCTCCACATCAATCATGCCGATTTTATCCATCCAGTGGATAAACTCAAAACAAATCTCCACCGAAATCAAAATAATGATACACCATTCGAGCTTCAGCGAGTGCTGTTCGTGAAGGTGGTTTCTCAAGACTTCGGCAAGCTCGTTGGCGTAATCGAGCTTCTTGTTGAAAATCCCGATACGCGGACGCACGTCGAGGTTATTTGAGATGCGGTCAAAGCAGGTTTCCATTTGGTGGCTTGACCAGCAGAATTCGGGGAGGTCAAGGAGTTCAGAGTGGAGATTGAGGTGGCCGCGGAGGGAGAAGAGTTCGCCGAGGTTGCGGAGCATGGCATCGCGACCAAGTGGGAGTTTGCGGCCTTGGAGGAGGAATTGGGGAATGTGGCGGTTCTTTTCCAAGTGCGCGTCGAGAAGCTCTTCCAAAGAGCCCAGCTTGACTGAGCGAGATAAACCCGCGGAATATGCCAATTTGGCCTGATTGGAAGGAAGAGAATTGCCGAGAACTATTACGTCTGCCACGAGTCTATTTGCTCTGGGAAAATTCGCAATGTTTCAGGAAATTGCGTATGACTGCCTGGAAAACAAGTCGGACTTACTGATCTGGGTCCTCGTAATAATGGAATTCTTCCGTCTCCAAGCGTCCATAACTATTCATTTCCACCTTTTTAACGAGCCGTAATAGTTTCTCCATTTGTCCTGCGGTAGCTCCCCAACTACGGAAACAACCATAGGATGAGTGGGGGGTTACACTGACGGACCAATGCCGCCCAAACTCACGTTACGAAAGTTCCATTTCGAAAAATGAATGCCTCCCCAGTTTTCGGCCCATGATGTGAACTATCGGATTCGGACCACGGTGCTGCATTGAGCGTGGCCGGATCTGTCAACTCTACTTGATACACATCTTCGGCAATGTACGGCAGCAGCACGTATTGTTTCCGCAGCAGAGGAAGCAGGCTAGCAAAATCGTAGCTCTCCGCGGTACAGAAGGCGGTAGCTTTTGATAACTATCGGTCCCGCCGAGGTTAGGCGACATTTAGCAATTCTTGAAATCGAGCACCGCGAGTACGAACCTCTTGTCTTGGCGCCCCCACGTCCGACTCCGCCCCAACATAACGCACTCCCTTCTTCTTCGCTACGGTCCTTCTGCTCATATTCTCCCCGTTCGCATGCTGCAGGTAACAACCCAAATCAATGTCATCAGCTTTGGCTCACGGTATCCAAAAATCTACAGTGTCAGATTCCTACTTTGTCTCCCGCTCTATCTGAATGCTCGTTACTCGTTGTTGAAGCAGCTCGAACGAATGCCTTTGCTAAACTTCCCGATGCTACCCCGTTCCCCTGATTCCGTCGCAGGACAGAAGGGAACGGGGTTGGAGCTTGTCGCGCACCAACGTGACAGGACCGTCGAGGCGCATGTAACCAAACACAACCCGTACCCGCGGCCTGTGAATTCGACGGGTTAGTTCAGAACTCCGAATACGAGCAAATATAACTGTGGGACCGTGGTGAGAAGAATTGTTTCTACAGACCATTTTCACGCCTCTCCGTGCTCTCTGTAGCATTTTCCAGATATTTTGCGAGTTCTATCTATGGTAGCTGGTCGGATATAGTTACTTCAGAGGAAGCTCTACAGCGAAGGTTTGGAGGACGCTAAAAAGGGCGGGTAGATCTCTGGGAAAGACGGAGTTTTACTTCATTCTTTCGGGCGAAAAGGAGCGAAGGTCCGAAACCGAAGTCATCCATTTTACGAGGCAAGCCAATCATCGAGCGCCACGTCGTTCTGTGTCCGAAAAGCTTATTTTCGACCCGCGGTATCCACTCCTTCGTTGCGTTCGTTCAAGCTCGTTCAGGCCATCGGCCTTGATCCGCAATTTTCCCGCGAGCATGGAGCGGAGGCAACACTATCAGCATCCACAATTGAGGGACTTCCAACAGGAATTGACTCGTAGTGCTGAAGGCTGTCCCCCGGCACATACGGCAGGCGAACTAGACACGGCGGATGCACTGTCACAACGAGTCAAAGACCTGGTGGTCATAACAATCCAAGACGAGAAGAACGCAGCACTCCTTCCAACTGTTGAATACATTGGGGATGATGGTTTCCTCAACTTGATGGCAATGACAATATCTGATTTGGTGGGAGGTCAAGATCAAATTGACGTTTTGTCAGTGGAAGACAAAATTGCCGACATCGTGTTTGAATATTGCTTCAGAATGCGTAAATTATGATACAATGAATGCGGATGTTTTTGCTGCTTCTAGCGCAAATGTCAGAGCCATGTCCATTCGCCTGCACGATGAGTTGGATTTGCCCGCCGACTGGTCTTCATTTCATGCAAAGTATGGAATGCAGTTTAAATGGATGGGTCCAAGTCATACACATGTACGATGGTACACGAGTCCTATCCAGGTGTTTCTGCCGAAAATGATAAATGGCTCATATCGGCCTTCCAGTTGATTAAATCATGCCACGATCATATCGGTAACGGCCAACAGTATCTGGGTCTTCTCATCCTGGTTACTGTCCTTGAGAGAGTGCTCGGGGATGTAGGGTGAACATTTCCATCAGTGCAACGGTCCAAAGCCCTGCATGCTCAGTATAGTCTTTCAGATAATATGCACTGTCGCCGGTACGAACTCTGCGATCCCTTTCCTGATGCGCGATCTTTTGCTCGTCCCCACGCTCGTTACACTCCTGGGTGCTGATATGGTAACGGCTCCAAATTTCCGATTGTATCATCTTACCAGACATATAAGAGTGGTACCTCGTTTAGATTTTTTTCCTGCGAACGCTAGTTGGGATACCCGTTGGAATAAACCTGCGCAATGTTGTCTGGCACGGGTTTCCAAATCCGGTGACATTTGGGCCTTCAGCTGAACGCTACACGTCGCTTTTGTTTGTTACCCTGCTGACGATAAGTGAGATGGCACGCCGGGCAGTGCCGCGGCTGGAATGCAGAAGTAACACGGACTTTGGGGGATTTTACTCTCCGATAGCCACTCTGAGGACAGGTGGGACGGAGGGAAGTGCAGATGCCAATGGATTGGCCGATGAAGTTTCATTGTCGAGAATATATTCAGAAGTGTTTCGCGATGATGGTGAGGAATGCGATCTTACTCAACTCTCACTGTGTGTTAACCTCACTAACGTGCATGGATGTCTAGTGGACTCCCTCCCGCGTCCCCACGAACTAATGCCTACGACGCTCAGACAACTCTCCACCCTCTTATCCGAATCCTACTTCTTCATGCCGTCTACGATACCGCTTCTCGATCTCGCCTTCCAAAGGTTCGCAAAATCTGACTACTACACCTTCTTTGTCGCAACCGTTCCACTTTTGGAGCACGCATTGCGGAGAGCGTACGTGTGTATACATGAGTTAAACGAATCTCGATTCTTCACGGCGGATTCAGTAGTGCAGTATCTGACGCTGGACGTTTTGTTGGCGCCTCACGCGGTTGATGAAGGTGCAGATGGGAAGCGGCGGAATAGACTGCTCGACGTGCTTGGCGTGCCGACTATGGTGTGGACTTGCCATTTGCGTGTTGGATTCATCTTCCAGCGGCAGTAACCTTTTCGGTTGCAGGAGCTCCTCCTGGACATCTTCTCGGCAATGTCTGGACCACGTCTGCGAGACCGTCTCTCACACGGCGAAGCAAACAACGTCATCATTCGTGACGAGCGACGATGCTGTGGCTCGCCGGTCGAACTTGACGAAAGCCTTGCCCGAGTATACCTTGCGCTTCTCATAGCGCTGGCTGTGGACTTTCGCCGAGACGGCATTAAACAAAAATGCGAGGGCGCCATACGACAGTGTGTTGATTTTGTCCATTCTTACCGGTCGCGATTTCACCCGCTGGCGATGGTGCATGCCGAGCTTGCAAAGGCTGCCGTAGATGTTTGGACGAGTTTGAGAAGCCTTTGCGAGTTATGGGAGGCGGCCACGGAGGATG
This sequence comes from Borealophlyctis nickersoniae, assembly GCA_027604605.1. NCBI lineage: Eukaryota > Fungi > Chytridiomycota > Chytridiomycetes > Rhizophlyctidales > Borealophlyctidaceae > Borealophlyctis > Borealophlyctis nickersoniae. The sequence continues at coordinate 7,785 of JADGKA010000779.1, forward strand.
AGCATCGCGAACATGACACATTTTCCGAAAACCGTAGTTCTAATCTTGCGGAGGGTCTGGATACCCAATCGACAGATGATTTCTGGTTGCCCGACAAGCTCTCGGAGTCATTTGTCGACAGTCTGGATAAGCTGCCCACCATCGTGGATCCACAGCATACCGCACCACTCTTCAACCCTCACCATATCCCTACCACTTTCCTGCATCACACATCTCCACTCCGTCTCGTCACCTCCATCCAGTCCATCTTCCCATCCCCGCCGCCACTCTTGCTCCACTCATCCACGAAGCTGGCACCTCACCTCCTCCGACTCGCACAATCCACCCGATCAGTTCTCCGAGCGCTCAGCACGCGCATGTCGAACATGGCCACCTCCGTACACACGGAATCTTGCACGGCGCGATCGCGTAACGCAGCCAGCGTTCTCGCCAATAAAGGCGCTGGATGTACCATCATCTCGGTCCTTGTATGCGTGCTGGGGGTGGTCGAGTGTTTACTGTATGGTGGTGGTTTACGTGAGCCTATTGGTGGGAAGAAAAAAAGGGCGAATCAGTCGGTGTGGGCCTTGGGACAGATAGGGACTTTGGTGGACCGTGTCACGGCGTTTGTGAGGGAGGGGCATTTTAGGGATGTGGAGGGGGAGTTTCTTGGAGTGGTTGGTTTAATTGGAGGTAAACAGTGATAAATTGATAATTTTCCGTAAATCCAAGCAGGTACTACTCATCGCGCCCAAAGCATGAAAGTCAATTCTGCGCATACGGGCTCTTTCGGGTACCATGAAATTTCTGCGCATAAAGCACCCTCCTGTCATGTCAGCAGATGTCCGTGAAATGCTCCGAGCGGAGAACAAGATCTCCCCACAAAAGAAACCCAGCATCGTTTTACACTGTTACGCGCCAAAGAAAAAGATCAACGATGGGTCCGTCACTCTTCTTCTGGCACCCACAACACGCTCCATCCCGCAAACGCCTGATCTTCCTCGCCATCATCCTCTACATCCTCGGCGTCGTATGCCGCATCGTATACTCCCGTCGCCACTACACTATCCGATCCGTGTCAGATGAATTCACCGCCAAACCAGTCCCGCGATTGTACCCTCCCCCCGTTGGGGTGAAAAGGCGCCCGCATCGTCCACACGACGAAGCGGATTTGGAACAGAGTTTGTTTAAACAGTTTTGGCCAAACGGGCCACCATCGCCTCCGCCTCCGGAGGAGGTGGAGGGAAAGGAAGAAGCGGTGCCGCCGCCGTTGCCGCCTATTCCGGAAAGCGCTTTGCAATTTCCGGAGGGGGATGCGACGGATTATTCGAAGGCTCCGAAACGAGGTCGGGTGGTTGGCGGGGAGGTGAAAGTAAAGGGGTTGGGCGGATTGAATAAAAACAGAGAAAGTGCTGCAAAGGGCAAAGAGCGGGCGATCGCGGACCCTCGCCGGCCGGAAAATGAGGAGGATGAGGAGGAAGATGAAGGTGTGGGTGGGGTTCGGAATGATCACATTGGGGACACGGGCAGGGGGAGCGGGAGGGTGGATGTATCAAAATACCGTGATGAAAAGCTGGCGCAGAAAGTTCAACCAAAGGGCCATGCTGAAGCTGAGGAGGAGGAAGATGACGAAGAGGAAGAGGAAGAGTATACGGTTGATGACGCGAAGGGCCGGCAAAGACCAGGGCAGGACGGGACGGCGGGACGGCGCGCGCGGGATCGAGAAGTTGATGAAACGCCCCAAAGAGCAATATCAGGGCGGGTGCCTGAGGCAAATCAAAAAGACGAGGGTATCTGGCAACGCAAAACGGCAAAGGCGGCGCCTGGGGTTGTCAATTCGTCACGGCAAAGGGTAGAAGCCGATGACGAGATGGAGGAGGATGATGACAATATTGCTGCTCCAAAGGTACAACTGGGGAGCGACCAACGTCGGAAGCTGGAACAGGAGGAGGAAGTAGAGGACGAGGGAGACGCGGACGATGAGGCGGTCGAACAACCCAAACCGGCCAAAATGCACCACAGTATCCCACGCAGGGAAAACGTTGGGTTGCGACAACGACCATTTGCGCGGCAACCTCCATCTCAATTGAACAATGGCACACGGAGGAGCGAGAGACATAAACCACGGGCTCTGGTTGGTCGTGCCAATGATCGCAACGTTAATGATGGCTCGCGACGACAGAGGGTGGCCATTAAACCTCCGCCGTACACATGAGGGGTTAGCGGAGTTGTAAAGCGTACACAATTCAATATGAGAGAGGCATGTTCACTAAATAAAGGTAGATAATATATAATGAATCGATAAATATGACTGGAAGTGGGCAAACCGCACAAAGGAATACATCAGGCTTTGAAAGGAAATCAGAAAGGAAATGCTGGGACGAAGTGGCTGGTGCGGATTATCCAAGACGCATTCCACACGCCTTTGATCTGTTTGCTGATACCAAGGCAGGACGGTCCTACGCACACAAGGCCATTGTGCAGATCGTCCGTCGATGCTCGCCCCTACACGCGCCGTAACGTATCGAAAAACAATGTCAGACGACGGGGATGCCGAAAGGGCTCGCAAAGTAGAGGCCGCCAGAAGGAAGGTGAGCTTTTTGAGCCCTGCGCACGAATGTACCGAAGTGAAAGAAACCTTAGAACTCTTTGTTGCAATGACAGCTGAAAAAGTTTCAAACAACGAGAGCCCAGCGGGAAAGCAACGATGCGGCGGAGGATTGTGTATCGTCGCTACCGCCTACGCCGCCCACTTTGCCCGCTTCTGCACCATTGGCACGTCAACCTGTTCTGGATCTGCCACCAACGGCCTCGGTCGCAGCGAGCGCCGCTGCTCCGGTAACTGAAGGTGGAATTTCTAATGCACAGTCTCCTAGCCTCGCCCCTCAGAGCCCGGTTCCCGACTCCAGCGAAGTTCGAACGGCTTCGGCCGATGAGGTTGTGGGTGCGAATAATGAGGGGGGCGCCGAGACGCTGCCAGGGGAAAAGGGAGATGGCGAGCGGGAGTTTGGAGAGCATATGCAGATTCTGCGTTCTGAAGTCGCGGTTCTACGAGAGAGCCTTGAAGAGCGAGAAGGGGAGGTCAGCTTGCTTAGCCAATCCAACGCCCAGTTGCGTCTTGCGCTCGCCCGCAGACAGTCGGCAAGTGGGGAAACCGCGGAATCGCTCCAGCAAAAGTGTAATGACCTGTTGTCACAACTTGAACATTACCGTCTGCAGGCGGTACATTTGGCGGAACAGCATAAAACGCGGGAGGAGAAAATCTCGTCCGAAACTGAGAGGTTGCGCGCTACTGTCGCTGAGCTCGAACACGCCGCAAGAACAGCTGAAGCAAAAATCGCAGTTTTGGAGTCTGGGGGCGGGCGAAATCAGCAAGAGGGAGATCAAGAACTTGCATCCCGTGTGCAGCATTTGGAGGGTGGGTTGGAGAAATTACGGTTACAATTGGAGGACGCCAATGCCACTATTGAAGTGTTGCAGAAAAGCAATGCTGCACAAGCGGAAGAAGCTGAGGTAGCTCGCCAGCAGGCGACGAGGGAAATTCAGCAGTTAAAAGAAGAGAAGGGGGGATTGCAAGAGGAGTTCGGTAGACTAGCGGAGGAGTTCGCACGTGCGCGGCATAATGACGAATTACAGGCGGCCCTATTACGGATGGAGGCGGATAAGGAGGACGCAGAAAACAGATGTCGTGGGATGGTGAAGACGACGGACGCGCTTAACGCTCGTCTTTTGCGCGCAGAAACAGAAAAAGAAACAGTAGAAGCGCGTTTAGGTGCCCTCATGGTCGAATTCCAAAACTTCAGAAAGGGGCTGAATCAGACAGCCGATGGGACGCGGGAACTGCAGGAAAAAATTTCAGCGCTGGAGGCGGAAAATCGGATTTTGGAAGAGGCCAGGAACATGGCTGTCGAAGAATATTCTACGAAGCTAAAGGAAGCTTTGCGCGACCATGAGACTTTGGGGAAGGAGAAAGATCGGCTCGTTGCCGATCTCACGTTGGCCAGGACACGGTCATCTGAGCTGGAGGAGCAAGTTATTTCGGGGCAATCGAGCGATGGACCATCGTCCACAGTCCTTCCTGCCTCGGGGACTCCGGACGTCAGCGACTTGCAGGATCAACTTTCCAAAGCCATTGCCGCGCAAGCAAAACTAGCAGAAGAAAATACTATTCTTCGAAGTGAGCTGGATCGATGCCGGCTGTCGCAAGCCGACGTCGGAAGCGTTTTGCTGAACAACCGTGATCCAGCATCATCCGACGTCATCCGCGTTTTGCAACGTCGCTGTGATGAACTTGCCGCGGAGGTACAAACCCATCGGGAAGCGGCAGACGAAATGCGGAGTAAGGCAGATCAAGCAAAGCAAGCACAGCACGACCGGGATGTTGAGCGTGAGAAGGCACGCCATCTGGAGAAGGAAGTGGAGGCCCTTGCCGAGCGAAGCGAAAGGGAGCAGGCAAATTGGAAAGCGAGGGAACAGACGTTGTACGCAGAAATGGACAAGGTCCGGAAGGAGAGTGATAAGGTCTTGCGGAATGTAGAAGCCCTTCGACGGTTTATCTCCGATTGCGGCGGAGATGCGAGCGCTGATTTCTTGAGCTGGGCGAAATGGGCGGTTGCTGAGCAGCAACGTTTAAAGGCTGAAGTCGAGGAAGCACACATTACAATCGATTTGCAGCATGAGAAGCTCAACCAAGCCTTGACGGGATCCGGGCAAAGCGTTCCAGCGGCGATTGGCGGGGATGAGAAAGGTGCAGGCCTGCCGGTGGCGAAAGGGCCGTCGCTCGAGGCGGAGACACAGACTGACCCGATGCTCGCATTTGCCCGCATTAGTACGATCAAAGCCAATTTGGTTAGTGGGCGCGTCCATGGCAGTATGCGGTCCTCGTCATCCAGACGCTCGTCTGTTGCAACTCGCAGCCGGCGCGGGTCGGTCGGTAGCGTGGCATCCTCACCAGCCGGAGCGGGACATTTCACAACCAGTGTTGCACCCTCACCAGCAGGGCATGAGACTTTCCCTCCAAGTGTGGGAGTGTCGCCAGCTGGTCCAGGTCTTTTCCCACCCAGCGTTAGCGCCCTGCCATCCCCAGCTGTGGACGCTGAAGGGGCATCTGAGAGATTTCCTCTGGAAATGGAAAACGCTCAGCTACGATCTCAACTCGCCAAATTGACCTCGCGGTTTGCCGAGCTCCAACAATCCTCCACCGCGACGGCAGAGCACTTGGACCACCAAATGCGTGTCAACTCTGAAATGAAAAAGCTGATTGTCGGGGCGTCGATTGGTGGGGGTAATACTGGTGGATCCGGTTGGGGTTCCAAGGGCAAGTCTGCTCCGGTGGATGGAAACCTGCTGGAAAAATACGGGGAAGCCATGAACGAGATTGGAACCCTGAGGGAAGAGCTGGATCGGTGGAGGAGACGGTGTGAGGAAGTTGAGGAAGTGGTTGAGCAAGTCATCTTGCAGCAAGCTGAGGAGGATGCTACGGAGGAAGAAGATTTTCAGGATCACAACGTGGAACGGTTCGAACGTTCCGGTGTGCCTGTAGGACGACCCACCAGCGTGGTGGTGAGTGACCCGGCAGCAGCAGAGTCGGTCGCCCTGGTGGACCGTCGGCAAACGTTTGGAGTGCCGAGAATAAAAACGGATTTACCGCCTAGTACGCCCGTGGTGACGGATGTATCGTCGGTGGCGACGGGGACAACCCCTGCTGTCGATACGGAACCGGTGGTGGATGGTATGGCGGACCTAGACCATGACCATCACCATTCACACAGCCACGACCACGACCACGACCACGACGGCCATCACCACCACCACCACCGCCATCACCACCACCATCAAATCCAACAACCACCACCACCACCACGACAACAAAACAACGACGGTCGCCTCATCCCCGACTTGACAACCACCACACACCGTCGCCCCTCATACTACGACACGGACGGGTCCCTCGTTTTCCATCCTCACACGTTACCCCCGCGTCCGTCTCAGGATGGAACGCTGAGAGGTGGTCCGGCGGATTTGACGGGAGCGTGTGCAGAGTGTGAGGGGAGTCCGTTGATTGTTTTGTAAAAAAAAGATGTTAATATATAGGGTTCTCTTTATTGGCGTTTGAGTTGCGGTGGAGATGGGTTTTCCTTTTTTTTTGTTTTGAATGTGCTTGGCGGTCGGTGTATTTCCAGCCCAAGCGCATGGGAAAACATATGCAAAACTTCCGACAAACACAAACAATTTCCTTTATCGTTCCACATTATTTTTTATTGAGAGTACATCACCCTCCGATCCTGTACCCCATCCCACGACTTGTCTCCCACCGCCTGTACAGACGCAGATGCAGATGCAGGTGCAGGTATAGACCCGGTGCTACCACCCGTCCCGTTCCCCACTACCCCCGCTTCCTCCCCATTCACGTCCCGTTCACGTAGCAGTACCAAGGACATACAAGATTTGGCGGCGGGCCATACGTGTGCTAGGGAACGTAACAGTGTGATGAGTGTGTCGTGTGCCGGCGGGGACGAAGGGGAGGATGCCGCGTTCAGGAGCCACGCTAAAACGGGTACGAGTGTTGGGTGGGATAAGGATGCTGATGCGGTGGGTGAGGTCACGGTGGTGTCCATGACGGAGTGGAGTGCGGTCCACACGTCCTCCGTCTCCCTCGTTTGAGTTGGAGTGTGGAGGGCCGAGAGGGATACGAGTGTGAGGAGTGTCATGTGGGTTTTTAGGTGTGTCGGCGGCGGGGATGGGGAGG
>JADGKA010000780.1:0-14505 GCA_027604605.1 Borealophlyctis nickersoniae
TATCTTCAACTTCCCCTAAGCCCTCGTTGCTGTACAGACGCTACTGAACGACTTCGTCAAGGAGAAGGACGAGAAGGAGTTGACGGACGTAGGGGTAGGATCGAGCTGAGAAGCGACGCGACAGGTGCACTTTTCTACTTGGACAAGGCCTCGGCGAACATAAAGTCTCTCAAAGCAACTAATTACCATTCAAGAATCAACCTGTGGCCGGCCATTTCACCGGGTTCTCCACAATTTACATAGAAATCTTGTGGTGAAGGCAAAATTCTGTGCTTCGGACAATGGGGTCCCATGATGTTCGAATGATACTTCCGGTACTTTCCCTTGCAAGGCAGAGCAATTGGGAACACGCATGCTGGACAAAGAAGGATAATTCCATTAATATTTATCATTATTATTTATTTATAGCATGCGAGTTCAACTCCTTGAACCGTCTTGGACGCTCTTATGAGCAATCACTCGTTTGATTGGATGCAATGTTTACCGTGTTTCGACTGGTTGTGTGGCTTGTCCGACTGCAAACCCCACACCGACGCGTCCCAGCGCTTTTCACTCACTTTTCACTTCCTTCCCGCCATTTCAAAAACTCCCACGAAAATACCAAAAGCAGAACATATACATACACATACACAAATGATCATTGAGCGCCCAGTCATGTACCGCGACCGCGCGAAGGAGGAGGATAGAGATGATTCCCTCTTCGAAACTCCATCCAAAAAAATGAAGATTCATACTATGAGCGAGGCTGCAAGGTAAGGCACTGTATAATTGGGACTTCTTGTGTAGTTATTTGCACTCTGCTGCTCTGCTCTTGACCGCACTCACTCAAACTCTATTGTATCCTGCAGCTCCCCGACGCAATACTATGTCACCATGACCCCGACTCTGGGCCGCGTATTCCAAAGGTTAGCAAAGCAGGACGTACACATTGATGCTTGAGACGAGGGATTGGTCTCAGGCCATGTTGGCATTCGTCTATAATGCTCATACGCTATCATTGATCCAGCATGAACATGACCGAGAAGCCGAAGGCCACCATGCGGAACCTCTTCAGTCCGTCCATCCAGAACGTGCGCAAGAAACTTTGGGTACGCTTTCGATTTCACGAGGCTTCAGACAGCAAGCTCCAGAATTGCTGCTATTGTGCTTAACTAATACTGGTTCAACCATAACAGGACACACTGGAGCAGGCCCACATGCTTGTCATGCACAACGTGGCGCCGCCAATGAACTACAGCTTACCCATGAAGCGTGAACCATTCGCTGACCTGACGATGGAGCCCGCTTTGCGCTGGCAAATGGGACGAGAGCACATGCATCCAAAAGCAAGATTGATGCTCGGTCCGTACATTACTCACCCAGACGATCCCTTTCTCGACAAATTGACCTACCAAGAACTTGATGAACCGCACGTGGTGCTCGCCAAACGACACCGAGAATTGCTAGGGACGAAGCCCGACTTCCTGCGCCCGAACATCCCGCGAGGGTCTGAAGCAGATGGCGACGGCCACGGCGACAGCGACGACAACGACTCGGACGACTGGGGTGAACCGATCATTCAACTGCAGGATCCCGAACAAGAAAAGCTGTACGACCTCCTCACATTTGACAAAGAAGTCGACGAAAACATCGCCCCAGACACCGTCAGCGACATCAATAACCTTCTCGCATTTCACAAAGAAGTCGGGGAAAACATCGCCCCAGACACCGTCAGCGACATGAACAAACTTCTCACATTTGATAAAGAAGTCGAGGAAAACATCGCCCCGAAAACCGTCAGCAACATGAATATCGTGGATATCCGTCCCCTTGCAAGTCCGCAGAAGAAGTCCGCGCATGATTCGCCCGGCTTCCGCCACGTCTCCCCTTTCAAAGCCAGACCCGTCTTGAGTCCCATCCAGATTCCCGGCTCGACCGCTTCCTTCGCCTCCAAGACGGACGTTCACATGAAGGCCATCCAGAAGTACCACTCGGTCAACGCCAACAGGCGCAGGCAAGTCGGCGCCACGATGGAAAATTGAGGAACACGATTTTGCGTGTTTTAAAATGGTAGGTCTTCCTCCTCAACTGTGAAATTTTGATGGATGGTGCTGATCATCATCTCATCTCTCAGAAGTCACGACAGGCGTTGACCGCATGCAGAAACAAACCAACAGTACAAAAGATAGGGTTGAAGGGAAGATCATCGGAACGAAACAGAAAAGAAATCCAAAAAGATTGTCGATTATAATGTACATATCAATACAATAATACGAGCTTCTAATAAATCATCCCGCATGCGGAGACATGATTGAGAGGAAAAACTAGTCCACGAAATACGACATAAGCTCTGGCCAAAAGCCGCACATGGTTAAATCCGTCAATCTGAAGAAGAGAGAAAGCAGAAAGAGTTCAGCTGAGCTTGCCACCCTTGCTAATGGTAGAGTCGCTCTAAAAAGCAACGTTGACAGGTTGGACCCAATCGTTCTTTCCCCTCAGCCCATCGACCGACCATCGACACGCCTCTTCCTGCACCATCAACCAGGTCCTGCAACCACGAGCCCACAGCGGAATATAAAGCGAGCAGAACGGGAAAGCCGGAACGGGAAAGTGCAGTTTCCACTGCATGGTCATTTGACGTGCGGAACATTAGGTGCGAAGATCTTCAAATGTTACCGTAACATCAAAATTAATATAACAGACAACCGTGTCTGGTGCGTGAAAGTCCCATCATTCTGTGCAGTGACATGCCATGGGCAAATCGCGCTCAGCTATGTGGACCGGAAATCATACAAAGTTTACGAATAAGTGGCCTAGACTTCGACGGGCCTATCAAGGGAAACATTGAAGAAGCTGGGGTTGGTGGTGGCAGGGCAGGTGTGAAGGCGATAAACGGAGGACGAATTGAAACGTTCAAATCATTCAGCGCGAGCCGTAACTTATCAACGCGTCTGAGGCGAAGCATTGCTTAGGTGATCCCTGATAAAAGCGCGTCACGCGTCATGCGTCGTCCCCCAGCCAAGTCTGCGAGGCATGATTCAGAACCACCGCCTCCCCGCCAACCACGCAACTATATAAAGCGAGCAGGAGAACCCCCCCACCAGCGCTAACCCAGACTTGTGTGAACATACCTAACCGTCAACCTCGAAACCACCTGCCATATAATCGAAAAGAAAACCATGTCTATCAGCGAAGCGGACTGGAGGCACCTTGTTGGGAAGGTGTACGTCCCGGACAATGAGAATGTTGAGAGCATCGCGCCGGGATTACCACGCGAAAAGGTACAGGAATTACAAGCTCTCTCTTTCATTGAATGCAGTCGACCCAACACCAGAAACCTGCCCCACTCATGATAAATAATTTCCAGGTTGTTCGAGACCAAGACCTCCCCGTCAATTACCGCGTGCTTCCCCCAAATTCCATGATGACCCTCGATTTTCAGCCCGACCGGCTCAATGTTAGACTGGATAACAAAAACGTTGTAACGGCCGTAAATTTGGGTTGAGAAACGCGCGTCCCTTTTGACCAGCGGATGTTAAATATTGTGAATAAAAGACTCTGTATATATCGTTTTGCCTGATCCAAACCGGTCTTATGTCTTTCTGTTCGATATGATATAACATTGGATAACCTTCACAATCCATGAGTATGTTTAATTTCATGCCACAGCCAGATGGACGCCGTTCAGCATATAATCCATCGGAACACTGCAGTACGGGTTGGACGAGTGCCAGAATCTGTACGCCTTAATCACTCCCACATAATGAGTGAGCGCAGCAGACAGGACCAAGACGTGGAATATTTGGTGCGAGTGGCCCTGCATCGAAATGAGCAATCGGGTTCGACCAAAAGGAAGATATCCTTTGAATCAAGTCTTACCCAAATATCGAATTTCCCTGGGTAGAATTTTTCGGGAACCCTTGTGGCGTAAATGACAGCGCCCAAGGCGTACAAGGCTCCCATCGCCAAAACGTATTCAGCAGCCAAAGAGTCAACCATGAAACGCACCTGAATTACAACATTAGAACGGCTATCTTGCAAAATTATCTCGGTCATTCGGACAAAAAGCCTCAATCCCCCTTACCCCGTAAATAACTGCCGCATGAACGACAGGCACAATTCCACTCAATCCCAGTGCAACGAAGTTTAGCGTCCGAACAAGGCGGTATTCTGGCCGGGAAAATGTTCTTGATAGACATAACATAATCTTTGTGGGGCACTTGTGTTCAGAAAAGAGCATGCACCTCGTTTGATCGCCCATGACTTACTGTTACGAGTCCCAGCACAGAAATGCCCGTGCTGTAAATGACCTGCAATGTAGGAGAGCAGTAAAAGCCATAGTATAACGATGGGATGAAGGAACCACTGAAAAAGGGCGATGCGATTAGAATGAAAGGCACACACACCAAAGGATCTGCCTCTCCACGTACACAGTCAAGATGACAATCCCAACATAGTCTATTTTGTTCCATATGTGCGCCACTTTCTGAGAATGACAGCAGCACGTATGGAACATGGTCGAAAGGCCCAAACAAATGACTGCGGAGAGAATAAAAATGGTCATGACAACATAGTCCGGCCATCTTGTTGACTCTTTCACGTCCATCGCAAAAGTATGCGAGGCCAGGGCGAGAACCAAAAACGTGAGAGCCCCAATCAAGTGCGAGAAAATGTTGCCCGTTTCATTGTGGATATACAAGAGAGATTTGAAACAGCCAATGTATGAATTTTGTATGCGGCGATAGCCTGCGAAAATGTACAAATTATCCTACGAAAAAGTGGCAATGTCAAGGTCTAACATTGCGAGAAATTTACAAGGATAAGAATCTGGTTCACCGACCGCACACCAGGAAGGTATTTCCTCCCTGCGAACCGTCTTGGACTTCGTCTCTTCCACCTCCACCACCTCGCAAGACGGCGTCGCCGCTGCGACGCTGGGCGTCCCGCCACGAGGCCTGGCACCAGCCTTTTTGTTATCAGAGGAGGTATCTTGCACTATTTCCGCCGTTATGAAAGACCGACCCTGGTTGGACATGGTTGAAGTTCACTTGGAAGGTTCGAAGAGGACAGAGGCCATTGTGGGAGCGCTGTTTCTGTGTTTCCGGTCGTCCGCTGGGATACCGCTGCAATGGCACGTGATCTCAATTCGCCAAAAGGGTTAAACGAGTCCGACCGGCTGGACATGGAATGGAGATGGTTTCTCTGCTTCCCCATGCCAGTTGAACTGATTGAGCAGGCCCAGCACGAATACAACGTCGACCACGCAAACAATTGCATTACCCAGTTCGACCCCAAGTCTCGCTAGCAATCACCACAATGACCACGGATAAACCAGTGTTGCACGGTACGTCCCAACTGGAGGTATCCCCCTTTGCTCGCTCAAGTCAAGTCCCTTCCTCACCGATCACCTCTAAATCAGTGGAAGTATGCCTGAAAACCACCAGTACAGCACGCTACGATGCAACCCGCAGCTACGTTGAAGAATTTTTACGCGCAACGTATCCATCCCTCGTTCTTCGCACGTGCCTTTCCGATTTTCGGGACTCGCCATTCTTGTCTCAAAACGTCGAGTTTATTCAGATTTGTGAAGTTCGAGGTGCGAGGGGCAAACCCTATATGTTTTTTTGATGGAGGGCCATAATGACTTACTTGTCCCTCTGTACTTTACGCAGGAGCCAGCAATAATCCTGGCATGCATCCGTTGGAGGGGTCAACGTTAACCATTCACGTATTCCAGCTCAACGAAGAAGAGGGTGTGGAGGAGATTAGCGAGGAGGAAAATGTGACGACTTCTAATCACTGGATATTGCCTGCGCGTGGGTTGCAGAATCTGTGGGAAAGGTAGGCATCGGCTGCCCTTGGTACCGCGTCTGACGAATAGCGTAGTGCACGGATCATGACACGAGACTATCCACAGCCTGGTCTTTGAAGATGATCTTCAACTGCGCCTACTGGATTACGTCTACACGTCCATGCTATTTGGCGACAGAATGGTGGACACAAATTTGATCAGCGTCAACCGGGTGGCTCTTTTGCATGGACCGCCAGGTGGGTGTGTAAGATGCCGGTGAAGACGGCAGGTTGGAGGACGTGTGACTGTTGTCGACTGAAAGGTCTTCCCAAGGCACCGGAAAGACGTCACTATGTCGTGCGTTGGCACAGGTGCGCGTGATTATATGCGGACACTTCAAACAAAGAACCGAGCCTTGAATCCCCGGCACGTTCCCAATTTCAGAAACTCGCAATCCGCTTGTCAGATAGATATTCATACGGGAAACTTGTAGAAATCAACAGTCACAGGTGCGCGAGCGGAGGTCAACTCGATACCTATCCATGCTCTGGTTTCGCAGCTAAATCCTCTCAACATCTATTAGTCTGTTCTCGAAGTTTTTTTCAGAAAGTGGTAAACTCGTAATGAAAATGTTTCAACAAATAAACGATATCGTCGAGGACGAAGAATCGTTTGTGTGTGTCTTGATTGGTACGAGGGCCCCACCTGATTACGCACCTCCGTTCTTCCAAAAATGAAGAAGAAAAGTAATGGGTAAATTCCGTTCCTGTGCCTAGATGAGGTGGAGAGTTTGACGGCAGCACGAAAAGCCGCTGTGTCCGGTCTAGAGCCTAGCGACTCCATACGCGTCGTGAACGCTCTTTTGACGCAGATTGACCATTTACGTCGCAAAAAGAATGTAAGTCTAAATTTCGGACCGATCTGCAACTCAATCCATTCCGGTCCTGACGCCAAGTTTGTGCTGCTTTCAGGTTCTCTTCTTGACGACATCCAATATCACTGAAGCCATAGATATAGCTTTTATTGACCGCGCAGACATTAAGGTATGAGTGTAGTTTCTACATGTCATCGCTATGAGTGTAGTTCCTACATGTCATCGCTATGAAGGAGTTATAACTCACATTTGGTGGCAGCAATACATAGGTTGAAATGGATCAGTTCTGCCAGCCACTACCCAACCCTGCATGACTCACGCTATTCCCTCATTTCACCAGGCCACCCCTCCCAAAAAGCGATATACGCCATCCTAGCAAGCTGCTTACAGGAATTGATGCGATGCGGGTTGATTGCGCCTCCTGTAAGATTTTCACCTACCTTTCTTGTATAGCCCGCCCATCGGTTTGATTCACCGTGGAATTTCGCAAACAGCAAACCTTGAAAGACTGGCACGAAATCGAGTTGCGGTCACGTTTCAGTCAAGACCAGACGCCAAGTCATCGGCTTTTTGATCTTGCTGCTCAATGTCAGGTAAAGAACATTCATGCGAGTTGCCTTTGTTGGATTTCTGTGGATGACAATGTGGGATGTGTCATTGAACCCGGGGTTCCTTCACCTTTCCAATTCACTGTGTAGGGATTCAGCGGCCGAACCCTTCGCAAATTACCTTTCATCGCTCACGCGTATTTCGTCCAGGTAGGTGGTGCCGAACGCCTCGCCATACATTTCGGGCACTTTTGTTTTGGCGTTTTCCCTCGTTGTGGGTACTCACCGAAACCAACTTGCATACGCCCTCTTTGTTGCTCCTTCCAAACAGGCACCCTGTACAACACTTGACCAATACCTCACGGCGCTCGTCAAGGCTGTGGAGAGCGAACGACATAACCGGAGCATGATTGCGGATGGGAATGTGCCCACGAGTGGTGGAGAATAAAATTAGAAATTTGGGATGCAGTCCTTGTTTTAGAGGTTTCTTCCAACCGTAACTTAGATGTTGGTTGGTAGAGAGTGGTGCGGGAATAATATAACCTTCACCGCTGGTTCATTGATCTTGAGCAAAGTGTGATATCATGGACTGACATTGGAATTCTCAATGGACATGAGCGGAACGGCAGTGTGCGCCCATGGTCTCTTGCTGTTGAAGCTCCTTGACAGTTTTCGGCAACACATCTGGCGAACTTGCATACCCAACGAAACAATCCAGCCCTTCGTTTCCCCTACAAGTACTTTCCATAGTTCTTTGAATTCCAGTTACGGCCATACACACCAGAATACACCGGATCCCGTCCGATCTCCGAAGTTAAGCTGGCGATGGCGGAATCAGTACTGTGGTAGGGGGACCACACGGGAATACTGCGTGCTGTAACTTTTTTGCCTCTTTTTCCGCATGAAAGGTCGCGCGTCCTGAACAGAACGAAGAACCATAGCACAAGCTTCGACCGTAAAACAAGAGCACCGGCCACATCGACTGCCACCGCATTCGAATCATCTGCATTCGTATTATTCACTCCGAACGGAAGGTGTGGTAAATGTTCTCCGCGCACATTTCCACGGGCCCCTTTCCGAGACCCCTATTCCGCGCCAGACACTAAAACTCTCCCTCATCTTCATCATCCAACTCCCCTTCCACAATCTCCTTTGCCAACTTTCTCTCCTCCTCCCGCAAGGCGACAGCTGAAGCGAGTTCTTTCCGGTGGGCATCAAGTGGGAAGCGAAGCGCCTATTGAGTTGGTTAAAATAGGGAGAAGTGTCAGTTCAACTTGACAAGACCACGTCAAGTGGCCCCGGGAAACGCACCCTAACGGATTCATTGTGCAGTTCCAGACAAAAGGCGATGCGTTGGTGAAACGCGTTTTGGGGTTCATTTGTCGAATAAATGTCGACATTTTCCTGGAGTGTTTGAAAATTAGCACGGTGAACAACCCATCGGATAATGAAAGCGGCGAGAAAGCGCACCTTGCTCTTCATGAACCCGTTCTGGTGGTCAATGGTAGCGTCAATAACACCGTCGCGAATGGCCTGAAGCAAGTAACGCCAAGGGCAAAGTGTGTGAGCGTGCTGCAGCGCGTATGGGGACGTGCGGAAATAAATATTCGGCGCACCTTTGCAACAATGTACTCTGCGTCTTCCTCGCTATCCAACTGCAGTTTCAAGCAAATATCGCGGAGAGATATACGCGAGTAAGATAACGTGATCATGCGAATGCCGGTTTTAATAACGTTGTGACGCAGACTAAGAAAAACAAAATATTAAAACGCGGGCGTGGGCGCGACACAAAAGGCGCTTTTGAGAAAAAAACAGAGCGACAAAACTAACCGCAAAATCAGCGTGTATGTCTTGTCGGCTTTGAAAACAGCTCCATGATTCGCCAGAGTTTCCTGGAATTTAGCCAAGTCGCCCACACGTACGGCTGGTCCGCTATCCATCAGCCACAACACGTGAAAATGGGACAAAAAACCAGGGGATCCGCTCACCTTGCGTGATTTGCAGATAGGGAACCAAAGATTTGCGCAGCATTGGTTGCCGGAAGACAGACCGCTCGGGAATCTCTCCCATCAGTAACTGAACGATAATCGCCAGCTTGTTCACCTGATTTTGCGTCAGTCAGCCAATATTGGCACCACGAAAATCGTCCAGTATGCATAATGAATATAAAACTTTCTATGCTTACCGCCTGTTGGAAACCAGCGCTTGCATTGTTTTGCGGCGCCTTGCGAATAGCCTGCAACAAGTGCCGGTGTGAAGCAGAATAATCAAGCTGAATAGCCTTGATTCGACCTGATTATGCCGCATGTCCAGCTTAGCCATACGTATCCCAGACATGTCGTCTTCGGCAATTTTCACGTAACATACCCAAGTAATACATGTACCGAGCCATCTGATTATTTGGTGCGCTTTCAGGGAAGGTAACCTTTGACACCAATTTGTCCGCCTGGTCGTAGAGGTTGTAGTGAAGGTAGTTGGAAAGGAGGAGGTTGATCAACGTCGCTTGGGTGTCGGCATCATGACGCAGGGTGGCGGTGCGTTGAGCAGCAAGAAGCATACTGGCAGGGTAAAGGTTGTGGGTAAGTAAAGCAAGCGACCCTATAGTACCGCCAAAGAAAACCTACGGTCGGGCCTCCGCCAAACGGTTGGTCACTTCGTAAAAGCGGGCAAAGTAGAAGTAAATACGTCCTGCCAGCTGGTCCATCGTGCGCCGGTTCGCCGCAAGGATTTTCTCGACAAGTTGTGTTGCAAGATTCAGCCCTTGCTCGTGTTGCTTCTGATCATGCACATACAGCAGAGCCAGGTAGCTGAGGTAAATCTCGACCTCGGGAAGGAAGGACTTTTCCGTCTTTGCGTCGGCTTGAGCGGGTTGGTCAACATCCATGCTGTCAGAGGACTGTATGCGACGTGTAAGTTTGGAATGCAAAAATGACGACACCAGCCAGGAAAGTGAGATTTTCAAATGATTTGTACCCCGCCAATGTGTCCGAGCAGCAAAGCTTTTGTGGGATGATCTAAAAAATGGAAGTAGTTGCAAATGCATGATCAATCGCCTGCATGATTTCCCATCATTCGTGGCAACGCATGTTCCCTTAGTACCTCTGGGGAAGTGGGTATTGATCGTCTGGCTCAGCAACTCTACAGTCAATCGCCGACGGATCGGGGCTGTTGCACGCAGAGCTCGTGTGGTAAACCGGGATTCAAGTGCGGACACGGCCCGCTCAATCAAATTTATGTTTTGCTTGATATCTAAGAGATACGGGATTGCAATCTTCAGTTTTCGCCAAGTCAAACACGGACTGAGCCAGCACCTCCAATGATTGCCGCACTCGATGGAGAAATATGGGAGTCGAACGACATCAAATCCTATAGATACCCCCTCCGACTCTCACCTGCCAAGGTCATTGCCGTTCTTTCGGCGGCCTTTTCTTCCTCTGTCTTTTCTGGTTCGGCAGGAGTCATTTCCACGTCCTCAGCAGGCGCCTTATCCTTTTTGTCCGTTGCCGCGACCATTGTTGTTGTCTCTGTTTCAATTCAAACGCGTACTACTACTCTTTTCGAGCATCGGGGACGTTAATGGAGGGAGGTTGAATAACCGCGCGGCTGTCCGGCATATATAGCATACATACAGGAGTATAGTCTCAAGCACAGTACTGAACACCAGATTCAACCTATGAGTGTTTACGCCTATCAGTCTGTTTTTCGCAGACCTGTGATCGCCGAAAGTGAAGGTTGGAGCAGAGCGAGTCTCCTACCCTGGCGCATCAGCATTCTGATCAGAGCAGGTCACATGACTGGCAATGGATGGATCTCCAGAGAGTGTGGATGGATCCAATTCATGGCCAGCGTTCTCACATGCAAAACAAATTTCCTTATGAATGGATCCAATCCAATAATTGACCCCAAGCCTGCAGAGCCTCCGCGTAAATGTGAACTTGGCTTCGATGAGCGAAATGAACGTGATTGACCGCGACACGCTCAAAAAACTCCAGAAATAAGAAATCCTTCGTTCCATTCCCATCCACTTGGAAAGAAACACCTTCAGTAGTGTTGGACGCTGAAAGGCCTTTAGATAGAACCTCGCTCGCTCGCTCTCGGACGAAATTGCTCCGTCCATGCAAGTTGGAAACTAAAAACCCCGACCCGCTCAAGTTACTTTGCGCCAGTCGTAAAACCCTCAACAAACGACCATCGAGTTTTCTATCCGTATCTGATCGCGCAGCGCGCGCGCGCCGCTCTTTTATTTTGTCGTTGACGAGACCTGTCGAACGAGAAAAAACAAGGTCGAAAACAACAACAACTGGCCCATTTGGCCGGCCTACCTTCAGTGGAGCGGATTCTTCCCACTGGCCGGACGCGCGCCTCTGCCCTCGTGAGAGCAACTCCAGCTTGTTCGCCCCCCTCCCCTGCCAATGACCTGGCCTGCTATCCTGTTGTTAATCGTATCCGCAATGGGCCTATTATATCTCATCTTCGCTTATGTCAAGACTACGCTCCTCCCAGAGCAAATAAAACAACACTTTAAAGTCGCTCCAGTCGACAAACTCCTCAGCATAGAGGACCTCACCGTCCTCGCTTTCACTCGTCAAGGGGTCCACGCTCGCTTCGCCGCTACAGTTGTAAAAACAAAACCTCCAGAATTCCTCTCCTTCCTCCGCGCTTCCGTCGTCATCTCCGGTGTAGAGGTCTTTGACGCTTCCGACGGTGAACGCTTGGTCTCCATTGCATTATCTGATCCCATTGACTTTGATGGGAGGACCGATTTGAAAATTAGGTATGTATGCCTGGGGAGCGAAGCAAGGCCAAATTGGGTTTAGACTCGTGGCCGGGTCAAAGGCGAGCCTCGAGTCTAACCCCAAGTCAGCCACGGACTTGCGCAAGCAAAGCTGAATGGTTTGCGAAGCAAACACGTTTTATGATTTGTGGTTTCACACCCTCCCACCTACATGCGAAGCATACCGGTTTTGCTACACACATACCGATAAGCACATGCATGAACGCACACACATTCGCTAACCTGCACGCTCATCTCCTCAGGCAAGACAAGGTCGATGTCGAGGTAGTCGGTGTCGAACGCGTCAAGGGTATCGTCAGAAGAGTGGAAATTGGTGGGAAAAAGGAGGCTGAGAGGGTCACGGTCAAAATTGCCGTCACTCTGTCCAGCATCACACTATGGGGTTGGACAATCGTTGAGGGGTTGACGTTGGTCAAGGAACTCAATGTTGGGAAATTGCAAGGTAACCAGTGCGACTTCACCGGTGATCACACATGTCATTTTTGTTCTATCGTTCACGCGCATCATGGCAACATTCACCATGCTCACACAATGTTTCATCCATGTCAACAGCGGCCAAGGAAGCGGCATTGGCTAAATATCAGGCGGAAGAGAAGGCTGCTTTGGAAGCAGCACAAGCCGCTGAAGCTGAAACGAAAGCAGCAATGGAAGCAGCTGCAAAAGAAGCTGTGCGCGCTGACGTGGCCGCCATTTCAGAGCAAGTAGCGATCGTTCCCTTGACCGACAATGGATCTTCATCACAAACGCAAGATAACAACAACAGCGCGCAATCCAAACCGGATGAGGCCACCGTTGCTGCAGCCAACGGTGAAACTCGTCAACAGGAAGGAGAGGCGGCAACCAATTGGACAGATGATGATGCTTCCAGTACCGATGAAGACCCCAACTCTTCAAGCCCCGAAGAATCCGACTTGGAGGGCGAACAACAGATACCCACATCCTCCGGCGGTAGCAGCGGCGGCAGAGACGCGTCCACAGACGACGACGACGAATCCTACCACAGCGATTCGCCACCCCCCGCCTACGCTATCACCGATCCATCCCTCCACTGCCCGCCACTTCCCGACATCCACCCCTCCACAAACCCCAACCCCCTTCCCGGCCCCACCCGCGTCCGCATCGGCGCCGAATCCCTCTTCCCAGACCCAATTCTAACCCCGCTTCCCGTCATCGCCGGCCTTTCCGGCATAACCACCGGCCTCGAAATCCGCTTCGCCGCACCCCCGGCCCTATCCCTTACCCTCCAATCAATCAAATTCTCCGTCCACCTCAACGGCTTCGCAGCCGCCACCGGCAACCTCACCAACATCTCCTTCTCCCCCTCCACCCTCACCTCCACCATCGGAATCGAAATCGTCCCCTCCGTCGTCGCACGGCCCATATCAGGACTCGCAGGCATGTTCCGCGGCGTGCTCAAGGGCGCTATCGCGGGTACCGTCAGCGGGATCATGACGGGCGACTGGGGCAGCGGAGCCGCCGTGATTTCCGTGAGGGATATTGAGATTACCGATGGAGAGGGAAAGAGAGTCGAGTGGGTCGAACGCATCATGGGGGCCTTGGAGTTGGAGAAGGATTTGGATGCTGTTAGGCAGGTTAGGACGCATGGTGGCCAGGGTGCGGCGCAGATCAAGGAGGTTGTGTTGGGGGTTGCTAGTGGCGTGCTGGACGCTGCGAATAGGGCGTACGGTGGGAGGTGCGCTGTCATGTAAAAAACATTTCTGGTGTGGTTGTCAGTGTCTGTGTGTGGCTTTACAGGAGCCACGAGACGAGAGTGGGATGGGGATCTGCTGGGTTTTGTCAACATCATGGGGATATGAGATGGTGGGCGGACGACTGAAACAGCTTTTATCTATTATTTCTCAATGGGGATTCTGTCCGCAGTTTTTTTGGAATATATAACGCACGCCTGGTGGTTTTCCCATGCCCTTTTGTGGGTTCCGGGGCTTCAGGCGTGCCGGCCATGTCCGGGCCTCATGCTTTTTTGTACAGGAAACGGGATAGTTTATCTTCGTTTATCTTGGTTTATAATCGTTTTTCGTTGCTCTTTTTGTTACAATTGCAGTTAAAAGCTCCAAAAGCAGAGTGCGCTGCACCGTTATTTCATTCTACGCGGAGCAAATTTACGCCAGCGTTTGCCATCATCCCACAAAATCCTAGGGTAATCCTCCTCATCTTGATCCTTGCTAATGTGCTGAAAAGCTGACGACGCATCAGGGCGGTACACGAGCACGTCCCCATCCATCCCCCACTCATGATCATCACTCGAACGACTGCTCACGATTCGTGGCAGACCAGCACCCTTTCGTGTATCCACTCCTCTCTTGGTCGAATACTTAACCTCATGATCTTTCTCATCATCACTGGAAAGCACAATTCGGCAGTCCTCATCTCCACCATCTCCTTCGTCATCACTGGAAATCACAATCACGCTCTGCCGCCTCACATTCCTGCCTTCCTCATCACTGTCAAGTACCAGCACTACCCCACTCTTTTCCCTCTCCCTCCCCCTCCCCCTCTC
>JADGKA010000781.1:0-14503 GCA_027604605.1 Borealophlyctis nickersoniae
GGTGGGGTGGTTATGGTGCTTGCAGGAGGGGTTCATGCGACGTGTGACCCAATTGCTGAACACAAACATTCATTTTAATATACGCTGCGCCACATGCTTCATTTCCCTAAATGAATTCATGCTTGGCTCTTGACTGCTTTGCTGATTCATCACATAAAAGCAGCATGGGAACCGGCGTCAACTAAAGAAAAACAACTTGCACAGTGATTTTATTCTACAAGACAGGACAGGAAACACTCCTAACAAAAGAATGTGACAAACGAGGACAGAAAAACAAGAAAATACATCTAAGCGTGCAGGAAGATCAACTCCCCACCGCAGAAGCTCTCCCGGCAACCCGCTCAGAGAAGCAGCAACCCAGAAACGACCGCAACAAGCCCCACCACCAACGGCGCGGTAACCGCCCCAAAGACCATCCCAAGCTTCACTGGTGTGGCATTCGATGCTGATGAAACCGACCCATCTGGGCTGCTGCCATTGTTCGTGCCTGGAACTGGGGTTCCCCCAAACACCCAACCCTTCGCAATCACTATTTGACCGTTCTTCTGGATGGTTTTCCGCCCGCAACTACTGTCCACCAAAAACCGCAACGTGCCGTTCAGCATTGCCGGAGGAGCTGCGCAGTCGGTGCAAGCAGAATCAAAGCAAGTCTGCCTGGTCACCGAACCGGGCGTAAACTGGGAGATAACGTAGATACCGTTCCCTACTTGGGTGCATGTGGGGTAATACTTGGAAAATATGACGGTGTCAGGTTCAGTACTGCAGTCTGGGCTTTGGTCAGAGTAGGTTTCAAATCGAATGTGAGAAATGGATGCATCAGGTCTAGGGTTTGTAAATTTCGGAAAAGTTGCAGGGGTAAGAGGCCTAAAAGAAAGACATTTTAGGAATTCCTACGTTGTGAAGAAAAGGGAACGGGATACGACAACATATATCGAGCACCACTTACGTGACACTAGCCAAATCATTTACAATTCTGTATCCAGCCAATGGGGCACATGGGGTAGATGGCGCAACGGGCGGGTTCGCGACCCGTCTCAATACTTTGCATGATAATGTACACGTTCTGCAGGAAAAACAGACGTCAACCAGGACCACCCCTAAAACGCCATGATCCAAAGCACAAACAAAAGACCGCATTACTCACGGATCAGAACACTCCTGCACCTCCAACGCCGTTCCATTCCTGTTAAGCTTTATAACCTCAAACGTAGCCGGCAACGTTTTCCACCCATTTCCAGTCAGCACAGCTTGGATGACCTGCCGACAAGCACCCAGTTTGGTAGCCCCATCCACGGTTAACCCCACATAGACGGCCGCGGCGTTGCGCAGATTGCGATCGGTAGAGTCGAACGAATCGCCCGAATTGGTCGCAAAGTTACATTCGACTGGCGCGCCTGGGAATACGGCGTACTGCGCTGCGTCGGCGACCGGGAGGGCGAGGGAGATGAGGGTGAGTGCAAGTGCGATAGATGTCAGGGGGGGTGTGAGCATGGGGTTAGGGGTGTCTCAAAGAGATTCAATAGATAATAGGTAATAGGGGTTGTTGTGGCCAATGGTGCCCATCTGCAATCAGTCGGAAGATTTCCTTCGTTGGTCTTCTTGCATCTTTCTTGTTCGCTCTTTGTGGAGGGTTTAGGTTTTAGCGTGACGAATACAACCGTGTCACACGGTCATTGGGGGCCACTCCAAATGAAATGAATGTTGCTTGTACCGGAGGTGGCTTGGCACTCATAGATAGCTACTTATCTAAGCTCAAGGAGCGAGTGACCCAACGCGTCTGCAACGCAATTCTCATCTCACCATCTCGTCCGTCCATCTGCCTAGTTTGCGACCCAAGTTCTGCTCCCAAAGCCAACCAAACCCGATACTGTATCGGCGGTCTTCTACTCTTAACTGTTTCCGCCCATTTCCTTTCTTCGCTTGGGGGGGGGCCGGGCAAGCTGAGTTTTTCCGGCAGGTTCTGATTTTCGTCTACCGATATTTTGTTTCGTTGTCGGGGTTTTTGGCCGCATATGGGGTTCAGAGTAACATTCGCATCGAGGAGCGTTGGCCTGCTTCCCTCGAGGTGAAAGGTGACAACTCGCTGCACGGGTTGACGTTGTTGGAATGAAACGCCCTTCCTGAGACCCTTTTTCTACAACCTTGCGGCTCGCAAGCTCATGGTACGTTGCGTATGTTTCTGCTCGTCTGTATTACATTCTCGTCTGTATTACATTCTCGTCTGTATTACACACCTTTTAGAATATACGTATGAAAGCGGCCAAGCCTAATGATACAGGTCCAACATGCATGAGGACTGCTTTTTCCGCATCACGTTTCCATTGCTGCTTTCCCAACCACCACGCGTAGGACGGTAGGTCTTTCGTTTATCTTCTCAAAAGCTTTGGGCAGATGCAGACGTTTGTTGGTGTGAGGACAACCCAGCTTTTGCAGTCTTTTGGGTGCCGTGTGGAGTGGATACCTGCCGCTGGTGGCAACTAAGTCGGCATCTTGAGAAATGATCCAATGAACATTAACAACGGCAACATGTGGACTAATTGCTCTCTCTGGTCACCAAACCTGTCTAAAATGCTTCAACTCGCCTTTTACTTCTACCCTATCTACATGAACCTATTACATGTCTCGTCCTTACCAGAATTGCTAACCCTACATAAAATCTCCGCCCTCATCTATTTCTCCCTCACAACGTCCACCCTCCGTCTCCCCCTCCCCCGTCTCCACATCCTCCTCTCCTTTCTCCACCACCACTACAGCCTCACCACAAAAACAACACTTTCGCGCCCTCACTGGAACCAACCGACAACACCACGCGCACTCGTCCAATTCCTCCTTGTCGTTCCACATTCGTTGGTGCTTTGGTGTCTCCTTTTTCTTGCGTAGGCCTACCTTCGATGCCGCGGTGCGGTGGAAGGTGGATGTGTACTGAAAGGGAGAACGGGGCAGAAGTGAGTGGAACAGTCGTCAAGCGCGGGATGAAGAGCAGATAGCAATACCCACCAGCTTCACGATAAAGTAGACGATGAGGGATATGATGACAAAATTGATTATGGTCTGGGTATCCGCAAAACAAAAGGGAAAGGTAAAATCATTGAGGATCAACCGCTTTGCGAAAAAGACGTCTCAATCGTGGAATTGCTTCATTACCTGGATGAAATTCCCATAATTCCACGTCACAGCTCCCGCTAAATAAACCACGAGAACCCACGTTAATGACCGACATTTTTACAAAGACTGCCGGAAACCCCCAGATTTATACTTCAGAACGATATACATTTCCTCACCATCATGTGCATGTTGCGGGGACACAAACCCCGACGGCGGACACAATGTTGTGTTAGCAGCGCAGAGAGCAGCCTCAGGACCCCGTATCAGCACGAATTGGTTTTGGAGTTGGCGGCCGGCGGCTAGACCGATGATGGGGCCGATAATGTCCTTTTCTCCGTAAAAAGGGCGTGCACGGGAGGAGAGAAGCGAGCATAGGTCGGTATTTTCGGAGACAAGAATGGGAAAGGAGCGTCATTCAGATTTGTTGGAGGAGTGGTGAGTGTGGATACCGTGGATACCCATCAATCGCAGTAACTCTCTCGCAAAACGCTAGAGTCTTGTACAGACACTCGATCTCTCACCTGCACCAATGATTGCACAATAGCCGTAAACGCTGCCCCCATCACGATCCCCACCGCCAAATCGACCACATTCCCTCTATTCACAAAATCCTTGAAATCCGTCAACACGGACGAGGCAGCGTGGAGGCTCTTGCCCGCCGCGGCATGGGAGGTGGTGATGACTTTGCGTCGGATGGATTTGAAGCGGCGTTTGCGTTTCGGTGCGTGGGTCGAGGATGTGGGTGTCGTTGTTGTGGAGGGTGAGGTGGCTGGGGTTATCGTGTCAGCTGCGTTGGAGGGATGTTGTGTGGGGAGGGGTTGCGAGGGTTTGATAGGCGAGGAGGAAATGTTGAGGACCAGGGTGTCGTTTTTCTCCATATTGGAGGTGGTCTGCCAGTTTGGAGAGCGTTGAGACAGTGTTGGTAGAGGTGGATCCGGACAATCGGATCGCGTGCAGACTTATGAAAACAAGCACAGACAGATTATGGGCTCAAAAGATTGAACAAGAAGGATTCACCTCGCCTTCTCTCCTGCAAACGTTTTTAGTCAGTCACGCCAGTAAAAACCAGATAGTGACATTGAATGCAAAAAATGCGCACGTCTTTGGCCGAAGCCCTCAACGAACCTTAATTAACAGGAATTACAATGGTTCTTCCCAACCCATCTTCGAGCAAACCAGGCTCCTCTACTCACAATATTAATGCTTGCAACTGTTCTTGTAGATGCCATGCATCCCCACATCCGCATCCCTATCGAAGGTAATATGTTCCGCGTCTAGGACGCGCGGTTATTTACCAACTCTTGTACAGTACACGTTGGAACAGGAAACGACTACAGAAAAACACAATGGACGCCTCCTGTGTTCTCCTCTCCTCAAAGTTGATAGGGAAGAACTGCGGGCTGGGGGCCACTGTAGCCATATTAGCCCACAAGCTGGTTGATCCCGGTGCTCTTCAGAGAGCTGACACAGTCTAGGTACCTATCTAGCTGCCGTATCTTGAATAGTGATGCCCCTTTTCGAAGCTAACCTTCACAACCCTGTGGCTTGGCGCTCAAGCAACGCGTCTTTGTGGCAGGTCAAGGCTGAGGTCAAAGACGCAGAGAGGCTTGAAGGCCGCCAACCAAATTGAACCTGCCGCGTTCATCCACTTTCTACTTCCCATCCTACCCACCTATTAGGTAGTCAACCCCGTCTTCTTGCCCGCCTGTAACTACTGTTGCTTCCGTTGAGTGTTTTGCTCCGTCATACTCCTGGTCGGGTGAATGCCGTCGAGCTTTAGTTTCCGCCCTCACCACGACCGCGTCCTTCTATCAAAAATCGAGCGGCGATACACCCCTCTATCAACGTCCCTCGCCTGTTCTCTCCATACCTTACATACGGCTTCCCCACATTCGTTACCTAGGCACGGTCAATCGGATTCTCCACAACAACAGACCAAAGTTGACTCTGGTTCGGACCGCAACCTTATTGCACGGCCGGCGTCCCCTGCGCGTCAACCACTACTTCCGGGTATATATCACTCAAACATAGAATAATCTTATTCGTCTCTGGCTTGCTCCGATTAGGATGAGTACTTGGTATTCTTCCTTTTTTGGGCCTACAAAAAACGAGTTGATGCGCGAAGCTTGTGCGGATGGTGCCCTCAACGCAGTGGAGCTGTTATTGGAGGCAGGTGCAGACGGCCACGTGAAGGAAGCGAGACCGTTGGAGCTGGCAGCCCGGGAAGGGCATACAGACATTGTGAAGAGATTGCTCAAAGCCAATGCGAATATCCATGCAGATAATGCGCTGATGTGGGGGGCGATCGCAGGGCAGTCGGGATCGGTGAAGGTGCTGTTGGAGGCGGGTGCGGATGTTCTTTATGAGCATGATCGCGCATTATCATGGGCAGCCCACAAGGGACATCATGAGGTGCTGGAGCTCCTAATAGAGGCAGGCGCTGACGTCCACGCAAAGAACGAGGCAGCACTTCGAGTTGCTTCTCTAAAGGGGCAAACATCAACTGTGAAATTATTGCTCGAGGCGGGTGCCGACGTCCACGCAAAGAACGAGGCGGCACTTCGATTTGCTTCTCTAAAGGGGCAAACATCAACTGTGAAATTATTGCTCGAGGCAGGTGCCGACGTCCACGCAAAGTACGAGGAGGCACTTCGAGTTGCTTCTCTAAAGGGGCAAACATCAACTGTGAAATTATTGCTCGAGGCAGGTGCAAAGACGTCCACGCAAAGTACGAGGAGGCACTTCGAGTTGCTTCTCAGGATGGGCATACGTCGACTGTGAAATTACTGCTCGCGGCAGGCGCTGACGTCCACGCATTAGATGAACGGCCACTTCGAGCTGCTTGTAAACGGGGGCGGACATCAATGGTGCAATTATTGCTCGAGGCAGGCGCTAAGGTGCATGAGAACGCCTTGGCTGTTGCTCATGAACAAGGCCACACCGACATTGTCGAGATGCTAGAGAGCCATGCTGCTAGTCCCAGTGAATGCTCGCATCCGGATCAGGTGGGTATGCTCAGATGCTTAATTGTGGCCGCCGGTGAAGAAGTTAACGCTTGTTATCACACAGACTATTCTGGTGAGCGAGCAGTTTGAACAGAATCTGTCCGAATCTTCTGACGAGAGAAGCTCGAAGGCGGAAGTAAAAGATCAGTATCTCGTGGAAACGGACGTGGCTGAAGCCACCGCATGGGTCAGACCCGTCGATGCTGCCAATTCCTATCAGGTGAGCAAGGCAAGGTTGACCTCCTCGTACGGGCACGAAATTGAAACAGTTTGTAGGTTACGGCGCAAGACTTGTTCGACGTCCAACAGAAGCTGACCGAGCTCGCAGGGCTCGCCCAACAACTGCAACTGACAAATTCCCTGTCGAGCGAACAGCTTAAGCAGATCCGGGAAGTGCAAGCAGAGATTCGTTCCGAAGTGACGAAAATGACGCCCAATCCCGCCGCCAATTCTCAACCAGGCGTCAGCACAGATCCGGAGAAAGAACAGGGCAATGGGCTGGACCGTTCTCGTCGTCGGTTGGAAAACATAGTTCATGCGGTAATGCACAAAAGGGCTAGTTTGAAAGATGGAAAAGGTGAGAGCGTTGAGGACCATGGGGCAGAGAATGACTTGCAGGAAGCTAGAATCCATACCATCGTGAACCCAGAAGTTGAAATCTCAACGGATCACATCGCTCGTCCGCCGAATGGAGCACCTGGTGATGTTGCCAATTTCCTCGAAACGCCTACCCTCCCGCCATCCAAGGTGAATATCCCGCCTTCTGTGGAAGCTGTGCCCATAAGTCCACCACAACCCTCGAGCATTTCGGAGGATGATAAGCTCCAGCTCTTTGAAGACATGCTGCACACTGCAATGACGCAACTGACAAAATTGGCTGAGGGGCAAGGGCGCTTGGAAGAGGGGCAAGGACGCCTGGAAGAGGGCCAAAAAAAAGTCCTGAACGGAGTGACGAAAGTATCCGAGCAAGTATTGACATTGCAGAAACAATTTTTGACGCCATGGACCTTCCTGATCCTCCCTGTGGATGTCTCACAGATGGAGAGGTACGCCGCAGCCCGTCATCCTCCTGGTCAAAGTCCCTCACCAGGGCTCGAGAAATTAAAGATAAAAGTCACTAGTTCGATCCTCTCCCACTTCAAGCTACGCTTCGTGTGCGAACACGCAGAGGGGTGTCACGTCTTGAAAGAAGGGTACGAGCTGCAAGGAGCCACGGAACTCGGCAAACACGTCATACCTTATCTTGGGTTCGTCGTCAAGCTTTTATCCGGCGCTCTCGGGTTCGGATTGAATTTGGCGGCTCCCGGTTTGAGCGCAGCTGTCGGATCCCTGCCGGTGACCTTGGGCTATGTGGAGCAGGTGACGCAGTTGTTGACGAATTATGTGCAGGTAAGGCTGCGGCCACAACGCTCTGCCGGATCTCGGATGTGATAAGCATAAAGATCTCGAATTAAAGTCTTGCATCGCATTTCATGCAGGAGTACGCGGACACCAAACTCGAAGACGTGAAGAATGCGCTCGAACGCGATGACAATGTTGACACCGTCCAGGAGGCCGTTGGCCCCGGAAAAGGCCGCGCTGAGATGGAAATAAATGGCGACGTATTTAAGAAGGAGTTCAATAAACACAATGGTCCAGAAGTATCGCAGTGGATAAAAGGTACGCGTTTTTCTTTACAGCCAAACGTGCCTTTGGCGATGAGATCGCTAATGCAATTCGATCGACAGAATTCATGGATGGCAAAAACTATGCGGTATCTCTCCACATCGACGAAGAGACGGGCAGAACGATATGGTTATGTAGGGATCACCATGACGATTTCAAACCGGTTATTGTGGAGCACGGCAATGGCGAATCTCCCGCCAAATCGGCCGCGGATGGACCGGTTGATCAAAAGCTCGACACATCGAGCACAATCACTATGCAACGCGTCCCGTCGATGGAGCCTCCGGCGCCCTTGCCGAACGCAAAACCAGCGGCCGCTTCCTCGGCGTTAAAAGGGGGGTCAAGCTTCACGAGCGACGAAGACCTGTCAGAGTACACCTTGGGCGATGGGGAGGGAGATGAGAGGAGGATTAATACTATCGAGAGTTTATCCTACATCATGCGTGGGAGCTATGTAAGTTTTGCCCTCATTTCCGGGCAATCGTTTGTGGAAAGTGCGCTGACACGACTTTCACTGTTGTAGTTCCTTAAGTACGATCGATATAACACAAAACGTGAATTGCGTTATTTCTGGTTCAATCTAAATTTCAGGACACTGAACTGGGCAGTCAGACCCCCCGGTAAGGGCGAGAAAATCATGCAGACAAAAGCAGGTATGCAACAAGGTGCTTCTCGTCCTCCGTCTTAACATTTGTTAAATTCGGCCCCTTTTCTCCAGCATACATCGACTCCATTCAGTGGGTTGCCTCCAGCAAGGGGCAGAGCCGCGAATATGGGCTCACGATAGGCACACCATCTCGCGACATTCGTGTGGTCACAACCAACTGGTACGATCACCACCAATGGATAACAGGGCCAGACCTGCTGCTCAAGCGGAGTGCCAGTCAGACCCCCTTGTATGAGCAGTTTTTGTTTGTGGATGGAGTTGGCAGCGGGGACGGCTCTTCGCAGACAGTCACAACTGCTAGAACCTCAATGATTCCGAGACAGGTGGCCGACAGGGACCGGATGGTGGCGCGGTGGGTCCAGTAGGAACGGCCAAGGGTGGGCTGGTGGGAACCAAGACGTCTGGTTAAATGCCTGCCCCTGCTGGGGCATGGAACTGTTGGGTGTAGATTTTGACAATTTTGGGGGTACCATATCACGTAAATAGTATGACGCAGTTTAGTGTCGTCCATAAGCCAGATCTTCGTCCCTTCATTCATCTGTCTATTCACATCCAGGCGTATTTTTCATTGTACAACCACGTCCGCTCACCGACAGGATCGCTGCCGGGACCAAAATAGGTAAGGAGGACAATGACCCCGACCTATTCTCCACTTGGAAATGTTTTTGCACACCCTTCAAGGAACCCTTCAAGTTTGGATCCCACAATCTAATCTCGCTAAACACAGCAGACTTTGCTTCACTGATGGCAGCAACCAGCAACCCCCTTGCCGCTTGCTTCCTCACTGTCCGCCCGGGACCGTGCGACATTCAACACGCCTTCCTTGAAATCATGCGCCCATAAAACGAACGCCTTCAAGCCAGGACATTGCACTCCGCATACGGACAGCTGTTGAATAGTGCGGTAATGTCGAGCGTAAAACTGCGACCGTGCAAACACCCAATCAAAGCATTCCGCGGTGGGAAGCACGGCAAAGGAAGATGGGGTGGATACAATGTGGGTTTTGACTGTGGGGGATGCCGGATTGGAGGAGGGTTGAGGCAGTGTCTACAGTCGCTGTAGTTACACCATCGTTGGTGAGACAATGTGGGGTGGATTCTGTGGGTGGTTTGGAGGCGCGGTGGATGATGTCGATGTCATAGATATCTGAACGAAACAATCTGTGAGAGATCTGGAGAGGGATTAATTTGGGGTGTGATTCTTTTGGCAGATACAAAGACGTGGGATATTCATTTGGGGGGTATTCTTTTAGCAGATACCAAGACGTGAGATATCCTATGTCCTCGGGGGCGGGGGACGATTTCGACGGCCCATTGCGGCAATTTTGGAGGTCTTAATAGGGGTACTTTAGCTTTTTACTTTTATTTTTTCGCCCGAGAAGGGAACCCACCTCGCTCTTTTTTACTACAATTCACAAAACCACAAAGTGGTGATAAATAAGACAAGAATCTCTTCAAAACTATACGATTTATGTCCCTATATTCTCCTCCGTCCTTCCTCCCTCACCACACCGCGGGGAGGACAGGAGGACGCGTTGGTGATGACTGCTTATATAAGCACAGATTCATTCATCTTTCGTCGTCACGTTGCTCCCACCCGTTCGTTTCCTTCGATGGCCAGCATTCTATCCACTTATTCGCGCTTCCTGACAACCTGGTAAAGTCAGACACCCTTTTCCGTAGCATAGACACGCTCTCCAAGAGCTCTTGGCCACTTCAACATCACCCTTCATTTTCCGCTATATAGGCGATACACGTCTCAATCCCTCACCGCTGGAACGTTATGGTACCCAGAACCTTCTTTTCCCACCATGGCGTTTATCCAGTTCCGAGGGGTTTTACCAACCCTCCCTTTTGTCTTCGCTGTTTGATTTTTCAGGTTTGCCGGGGATGTGATCAGCCAAAAGCTAGCACCGTCACATCACGACGACGACCCGCCGTCCGATGAGAAGAAAGGAGATGCGAAAACCGGGGGGAACGGATTGGATTGGAAGCGTGTGGCTACGATGACGACGTTTGGAGTTTGCTTTGCTGGACCTCTGTGAGTGCGCGAGTCTTTTGACGGGCGGTACGATCCGGACGTCCCCATCTGAATAGGTTGCGCCTTGTTTTTCAGATACACGTTTTGGTACAGACTACTAGACGAGAAGATTGTGGGATTTTTCGAGCGGATGGTAATGGAAGCTTTGTCCAAATCCTGGGGATGCCAAACAGCAAAAACCAGAAATGATACCTTTCATAACAGTCCTGCCAAGCGGGCCGCCCGCTTTCACGTCCTTTAGGCAAAGAAAAAGATCCAATCAACAACAACCCTTAACGTCTCCAAAACCAACCTCGTCTGGAAAATCACCTTAACCAAAGGTAATCCACCCACCACCCTCCCACCCTGTCTCCACCACTCACCCCTTCACACAGTGGCAGCCGATATGTTCGTCTTCGACCCCCCCTACCTCTTCTGCTTCTTCACCGGCACCCACATGCTCTCCGGCGCCTCCTTCGCACAGTCCCTCGACCTAATGCGACGGGATATCCTCCCAACCTATGCGGTGGATCTGGCAGTATGGACGCCCATACAGTTGTTGAATTTTAGGTTCGTGAGTGTGTTGTATCAGCCGGTAAGTTTTGTGGTATCGTTTGGTGGCACAAACAAAAAGTCGAGACGATATTTTCGTTGACGTGTGTTTGGACATTAGGTGGTAGTCAACTCGGTGAATGTGGGATGGAACGCGTACCTTAGTTATGTGAAGCATAGAGATGCGAGTGTGGCAGGAAAGTGATAGGACCATTAGGTTCACATTAGATGTACGGGTAGATGGGCAACCCCCCCAGCTTGGTTACCTGCAATTGTATAAAGAAATGGCATATATTTATTGGTTCTGTTGAGTCAGACGCATCTCCTATTGAGAATTAATCTATTTTCTCACACAACGTTCACATCCTTCTTTTTATACATCGATAAAGTCCTGTCCACACAATCCCACTGCTACAATGCTGGCTCTTCAATAACGCTTCAGCGGACGTTCAATGGGCTGAATGAGACAATGGTAACGCCAGAATACCAGAATGGGCTGGGTGGTATCCAACACTCCCCCTTGAACGTTGGCTTGGTGGCATGAGCGAGGGGCGTATAAAACTATTGACTGTGTCGAATGATTTGATTTTGGTTTGCATTCGGTGGAATTGGTCCCATTCATTGCAGGCTATGGTCCATGAAATCAACGAGTTCAACAACAATGGCCAAAAAGATGGAGTAAACCAGAATCTACATTATATAAAAAACGTGTATCCAGAACAAAAATTTTCCCTCCCGCTCCTCCGCCGTAAAACTCCTGCTACATCCTCTACGCCTTCTCCCTCCTCTTGTACGTGATATCAGCCGGTTTCTGCGGCATGACAATAAGCGAGGTGTAATCCATCTTCGGGAACATTTTCTTGCCGTTCGCATCCAGGGGAAGCGAGTGCTCGAATTCGCGGATAAACACGGAGATGATGGTTTTGATTTGGACGTAGGCGAAGGCTTCACCGATGCAGCGGTGGCGACCTGGACGAACCCAGTTCTGGTCAAATTCGGTATTACGACACCCAAACCAAACCCGAATAGTGAGAAAGGCTTACCAGCTCCGAAGGGCAAAAAGTGCGACTTTGCACTCTTTTGCGCAATGTCCACCCCGTTAATGGTCCACTCTCCCGATCCTTCTTCGCTCCCCATATGTCTCATCGGGTCAAACTTGAGCGGGTCGGGGTACCGAACAGGGTCGACCTGGCTCACGGCCTGACTGCCGCACAAAAAGTGTCCCGCGGGAATGGTGTACCCCTTGTACTCCAAGTCCTTGACCACCAACCGCATGACGGTGTGGATGGGAGGGTGGAGACGGAGCGTTTCTTTCATGACGCATTCGATAAGGGGCATTTTGCGAAGCTGGTCGTAGTCAAAGTCGGGGAGTTCGGAGGCGGGAGTGTCGGGTTTGCCCGTAAGGACTTCGGATTGTTCCTTCAAGAGAGCAGAGCTGTTTGGTAAAAGGTAGAAAATAATTAGCGCCAGATTTTGCGTTTCCCATCATCCGCACCCAACTTACATCCACTCGGGGTTGTTTGCCAGTTGGAAAATGATCCATGAGACAGTGGTAGAGCTGGTATGCTGTCCCGCCATAAGCGCAGCAATCATCATGTGGGCGATAGCCTCATCCGACATCTGCAATCCGCAAGGAAGTCAATCCGCTTTGCAATACCCCGCGAAATACATATTCATCAGTCGTAAAGACGCGTACCTTGGACCCATCACGGTAGGTGGAATCCATGAGCGATTGAAGTACGTCATTGTTCTTCATGTCACCTTGCGCCCTCCGGTCCTTCAAAATACGCAGGAACAAGTCCGTCATGATTCTGTTCGCCTTGTCGCGTTTGTAGTAGGTGGGTGTAGGCAGCCAACGAATAAAGACGTTGATGGGTTGGAGTCCGCGGTCCAAATCGTGGTATAACTGCGCGACTGAGGTGGACAAGCGGAGATGCTCGAGGTCAGACCAGAAGAATCAAAATCGTTCGAAGATATGCATCGCAAAATAACGCACCATCGGTGTGGAGTTGTTTGCGGATTTCCTTGCCCATCAAGCAGTGAGACGCAGTACGAATAGTGAGTTCGGCCATGGCAGGGAAAAGTTCAAATTTGTTATCCTGATCCTTCCAAGTCTTCAAGAAATCGCGGGTTTCCTGAAGTAAGATGGGGATGTAGGAGCGGAAAGCAGTGGTGGTCAAAGCGTCCTTGACGAACCTATTGAAAGTAGTGGAAAATCAGGACGCGCACCATAACCAGCTCCTCACCGCCCAGTTGGCTTTCACCGCCCCCGTGCGGCACCGCCAACCGAGCATTTCGGAAATTATGTAAGACCACTCACTTTTTCTGTTCCATGAAAATGGAGTTGTCGACGTCGTACACGACACCTTCGCCAAACACCGGGACCGTGAGTTTGTCGTAGGCACCTTCAGCAGTGGCGTGGGCAAGCTTAACGTTGAACACGAAGTGGTTTCCCTCCGGAGCCAAGCAGAATGTCATTTTGCGTCCCAGCATGGTGAAGGTGAAGACATCACCGTACTTGAAACAAAAAGGCAAGAATTAGCAACCGGCCAACAAAAGCATGCGCGAAGGTGAGTTTTCACACGTACTTTCTCTTGGCATTTTTGGAGGAATTTGACGGGATCGATCCCATATTCGATGGCTGATCCAAGGATGGGAATACCGGGAATGGAGGGAGCGAGTTTGCCGTTAACTTTTGATGAGCTCTAGGGAAATGCAAAAGAAAGCGACAAGACAGCGAGCGTGGTTGGTATTGCATGATCATAAACAAACGCCGGGCGGATAAAGTCTGTCTGATGGAACGCTTCAACACAAACCTGGCTCTGGAAAATCAGGAATAACACCGCTACCAAGAGCAGCGCGCCATAGAGGGCGAGTTTCTCGGGTGCAAGACCCGTCAAGTCCACCAACTGGCTGGCGAGAGACACAAACAGTCCCATATCTGTTGCGTCAGCAGCGGTACATACGTAAGAGTGAGTTTCTTTATCTCTCTGGGTTCATTTCAAAACACGAGCGGGTTGTTGACATTACCGACGGATTTCCTGGATGACGATGAAGACGGGGGCTTTTTGCGATCTTGAAGGTGTTGGGTGTTCTGGGTTTAAGTATTTTTGAGGGAGGTGCTCCTCCTTTGGTGTCCGACCGATTCAGACTTTTATGGTGTGACATGTGTCACCAGGCGCACATCGTACGATTGCCCCCTTCGACCGGATACCCACATCGTATGATCGGATAGTTTTATTTGGCAGACACATACGAAGCACTTACCGGTAAACCACTCTAACAAACAATGTTTTCATCTAGTCTAATACATGCGTGTGTGTGGGATGATGCTCTTTGGTAATTAAATTTCTACAGAAATTCAGTTCAACTATAGGTATTCTAATGCATTGTTCGATGGGCATCGCGTGTCACACCAGGGAGGATCAACTGGATCATGCCATTTTCGATGGGCTTGTGTTCCATTGAGCCAGCCACTCTCCCCCAAAAG
>JADGKA010000782.1:0-14498 GCA_027604605.1 Borealophlyctis nickersoniae
TCCCCACAGAGCTCCTCTTCAAAGTATTCTCATTCCTCCCCGCGGAGGTGCTCGCCCGCTGCGGCGCGGTGTGTCGGGAGTGGAACACGCTGGCGAACCAGGATAGTTTGTGGAAGGAGTTGTGGTATGTCTTTTTCACTAATCAACAGGATGACAACTGGCCCCTTTCTGATGCATTTGAACGCTCAGTCGACACCGATGGACCACTCTCCGCCACATCTCCTTCGACCTGCACATTCGTGTGGACTACGCCGACCCGCGGTTGACTTCAACCCTAAAAGTAGCTGAAATAAAAAGTATCTTGTCGCGTCGGGGGGTACCGCTACCTGTTGGTGCGGTAGAACGGTCGGATTTGGTGCGGTTGTTGGCGGAGTCGAGGCCGGTGTATAGTCCGTCGGGGAGGTGGACTGGGAAATGGTAATTTATACTCCTCTCGTGGTCGATGGAGAAGATGTTAAATGTGTTGTGTTTGTTATGTTGCAGGAAATCATCCTACATTGTCGCCTTACTCGACCTAAAACGCACCCGTCTCACCTTCCACGAAGTTTCAAGCATGGAATGGACGTTTGAGGTACAGTACATCACCCTCCCTTTCCCCTCACCTATCCCCTCTGACTCCAACCACTCCCACATTTACAGTTCGCAACCGGCGCCACCTTCAACTTTCTCCCCGACACCATCCCCAACGTCACAGCCCGTTTCCGTCCGGACGGACTCTACGATAACCCATTTTTCGACGTGAACCACATGCGCTGGCGGATGACACCGGCGGGGGGTGTGCAGGTGGAGGATTACCATCCGCATCGGGTGTGGAGGACGGAGGATGGGGGTTGGGTGAGTGGAGCAGTTTGTATGATATTTTGGCTTGAGCTTCTTTCTGAAGGTCGTTCCCTCCCTCAAATGGCAGGTACTCTCTAACGGTCACTTTCGGTACCGCTCCGTGTATAGCGGATCACCATGCTCCGCAGATATGCTTCCAGTGTAACTAATATTTAGTTTTCCCTTCTTTTGGTTTACCGTGTCCTCCCATTGATCTGTAACATGTAAGAATACCCCGTAAAGAGATTTGACTTTGTGCATAAGTCGTCACAGTGTTGATAAGGATGTGCGAATCATATGCCAAAGAATGACGGCAGGGGACGGAGTGCCGGGGAAGAAGCACCGGTGCTTTACATAGGGTGTTCAGAGCGTAACTTCAAAAAGTGTTTATGGATCTGCCAACCGATTGTTAACAGCCCCAAAAAAATTACAAAAAGGAAAAATAGCATACGAAGCAAGGAAAAGAAGGAGACTAGAAATGGGAACAGCCAGGTATTGAACCCGGGGCAACTGTTGAATCTATCAAGATATTTGATTGATAAAGCTTGTTGATTACACCACTGTCCCGCTTTTGATTGTTCTGTAGTTTGTCGTACTGATTTACATTACGTATAGCAATAATGTGTGTGATTTTCTATACCCATCGAGCAACCTCATTGGTGATCAGAGGTGCGTAGACTCGTAGATACCGTCGTGGAACTGAATGAAATCGATGCTTGTAATGATGTGTTGCTGCAAGACGGAGCTTTTTCGCCGTAGATAATACTTCATGTGTTTTTGACGGAACAGCAGAAGAAACTCTTCGTGATTTCCTCAAAGATTCGGAACACGGAAGAGTTTGGGTTGTGTACGCGAAACTGAGAGACTTCAGCAACAACGAGCGGATAGAGGGACATGGCTCAGCTCTATTACTATAGCGAGCTGCCCCAAAACCATCCGGTCTACACCACCAATGGAACCAACCGATACCTGACAACCCCCTTATACCGCCGATACGCCTCCCCAAACTCCCGTTCCAACAGATCCTCCTCATACGGCACTTTCATAACAACCACACCAAACATGATCGCAAACAACACGCCACAGATCCAATCACAGAGGGCAAGGGGGTACCCCACAACCGCCAAGATCCCACACGTGTACATTGGGTTCCGCACGAGCGCGTACGGTCCCGTCGTGACCAATTTCTGGTGTTGTCTGATCCCGAGGTTGCTGTGGTTTGAGGAGAGATAAGTGCATACCCATGCTTGTGATACCGTATACAGGATGCAGAGGATGTGGCCGATGGATTGGGTGGGGGTTATATATGTGGGGTGGAATATAGAGGCGCTGTAGAAGGTGTCTGCAAATGTCGTGAGGGATGTGGTGGCGACGATGGTGGAGAGGAATGGTGCGGAGGTTTTTGTGAGTGGGCCGCCGAGGGATTCGCCGGCGGAGACTGTGCGTTTTGTAATTATGAATACGGCTAGGAGGGATAGTAGCGGGACGTAGGAGATAAGAGGGGTCATGGTTGGAATTCTTGGATGGTGGTGAAAGAACAGGAATTAAGACTGCTGTATGCTGAGAACCAGCCTCACTGCGCCATCTCCGGAAACGCGCTGCAGGGACCTCTCTCGTTGCAATTTAGTGCGCACGTAAACCTAGGCCTCTCCTGCAGCTTTTGACCGTGGGGTGCGAGATCGGGAGCGGGGGGAGCGATTGAATTTCCAAAAATAAATACAAATTTTTCCATTTGTGACACTTGTGTCTATTTCATGGCCCATCAACGATTCAATCGTCACAATCTCATAACACACTTTCGAAATACAAAGGAAAACAAGGAGGTACCAATATACAAATTTTCCAAAACGCACAAAGGCCATCCGCCCATCCACAAACAAAACAAGAAGTCGTCCATCCCCGTTCTTTTCCTTTCCTTGTTACCGCCCTTGATCTACCGCCTATACATTGCTAAAATTAAAAAGAAACACACTCTCCAAAATATCCATCCCAACCCCTCCTTCTCTGCCATTTCTCTAAAACTTTTCCCGAATCCCTTTCGCTTTCTTTCCTCTCCCCTCCCTGTCTTATTGGCCTTACTCGAACAAAGCGTGTAACCTAAACACATGCTGATAGTCTTGCACGGAGTCCATGACGCAATGGAGCCGATCTGGGTTGACGTTGAGGCACCGTAAGTTGCTGGTGGGTATGACTTGCTGGAGCTCTCCGGTGTCCACGTGGCGGATTTCGATGAATTTGGGTTCAAACGCGATAATGTAGGGGTATTTTAGGGCTGCATTCGGACGGTAAAGTGAGTGGAGAGAATCACGCGCGAAGTCAAGTGTGACAGATAATTACCGAAAGCTTCAGGTTTTCCCGTCCAGTAAACTATCCAATCCCCCTTTGCTCGGCGACCAAGTTTATCGACATAGAATGCAAACTCTGCGAGAAGGATCACGAATTGTAAGGCCTTGTTCACTCTGTCCGACTGATCGAAAATCGCAGCAGAGGAACAGGGAAGGCGGAATCTCACCATCATAACATAAAAAGAAATCCCCCTCCCGAACCCTAAATATGGAAATTGGCTTCACATGCTCCCGTTTCAGCACGAACTCCAGCGACTCGTCCGTTGGATCCAGCAACCCTGATCGAACGAACACGAACGAATGTTCAGAAAACATCGTAACACCAAACGTTCATGGAGAATAATGTCACCCTACCCTGCGTATCCAATGAATCCAAATCCACAATCTCGAACCCTTTTGTACACCCAACACAGAGTTTTGTCTTCAAAAAGTGGACGGATGTTGAGTCTGTCGGGATATAGAACTCCTGTTTCCACAAAAAAAAGTTAAGAAGACGCGCCGAAAAAGAAATGTTCCTCAAAAAGGAACCCACCTTAAACAACTTCAAACTCTCATTCGTCGACCTGAACAATTTCCCAATCCCGCCCATCCCGCCCTTCCTCTTCGCCCCAGCCGCCGTCCCTTGCGGTTCAAACACTTTGATGGTCGTCGACAACGCGGCCGATTTGACGGCACAAACCATGACCCTCTTTGCGCAAACGCCTTGTTTGAAAAACGAGTAGTGGGACCCGATTTTCCTGCCTTTGCGGGCTGCCGCGGCGGCTTCCATGTCGTTGAGGTCCAGAACGTCGAGGGAGAACGTGTACATGTTCTTGTCTAATGGATGGAAAAGATTGTGGTTTGCTCCACGCAAGATCCCCAAACAATTCAACCCGGTGACAGTCGGGCGTCCCCCGAAAATGCATACCTGACAACACAATCAGCAAATCATACTCAGGCAACACCTCCACCTGCATAATCCGGTCCAAATCCAACACCCGTTGGAACTTTCTCGCGACAGCTTCAGCCGGCAAATCCCTCGTAGCCAGACTATCCTCTGGTCCAACATACAACCCTTGCTCCGTCCCCAAAAGCAACTTTCCTTCAAACGCCGCACTGCAATGAACTTTATTCGGGCCTTGGAACGCGGTGTCAACCAACGTCACGATTTCAAATTTGCGGTTGCGTTCTGTGAGGATGCGCTTTTGTTTTTCTAAAGCGTCTTTCCAGAATCCACGTTCGGCTTGGGACGCTGCGTACAGGGAATACGGAGTAGGTTGGTGGCTCAGATGGACGAATGTGAATGGGTAGCCTTTATTCGGATCGTGGACTGAGGTGATCACCCCGGCGGATTTGGGAGTTGAGGTGGCCGTCAGGCTGCTTGCCCCTGTAGTTGATTTGCCGGAGTGGGTAAAAATGCCAGTCATTGACATGCGGCGTTGGGCTCCGCCGGCTGTGCGATCGTTGGGAAGGACGAGAAGTTCTAATGGTATCGGCTGTCATATGAACAGTCAGCCGTCGGTTCCGGAAAAGCTCATGCCACAAGCTATCACGCCGATGCCCACCTTTTTGTAGACCTTGAGATACCCATTCTTCTTCTTTTTGGTCATCAACAGCGCATGATCGAACAGGAAGACAGAAATTTCCACGTCCGTCCCTTTCTTTATAACCAACACACCCTCCCTGATAAGCTCTCTGCGTTCATCCCGAAGACGGAGATCCTAATACCAAAACAATGCATGAGACGGTGTGCAACAGACCCACTGAAAGCAGCACACAAAGACTTACATAGTGTTCTCCAACACTGAAAATAAGCTGCTTCTCTAACTGCGCCAGTTTCAATCGGTTGTCGGATTTCCCCACCGCCTTGTTGACATTCGCCATTACCTCCCGAATGGAGGAAATGCAGGTGGGAAGAACATCCTTATCCGGGTGTCCTTCGGGCGTCGCTTCCAAAACAGACTTTAATAGGAGCAGGTACCGACCCATATGTGTAGTTGGGCTAGTGAGGAAGTGATGGAGGGGCAATTTGCGCGACTCGGGTCGGCGTTCACATTCCTGGAAAGGTACGGGGATTGAGCGCAATCCTCCTACAAAAGAGAAACTGAACCCGATACCAACCTGCAAAAACTTTGCAAACTCGGGATTCGCCGAGATTTCCTGATTGACAATATGTGTCGCATACGGCTGTCCAGCGCCGTATCGTACGTATGGCCCAAATTGCCCAACAATTTCCGCAAAAATATCCCCAATGCTATGAACAATGTGATTTTCCTTTTGGCGAGCAAGCAAGTTGCGGCGAAGTTTGGAGTTGATTTCGAGCAGTTCGTGAGCGTTATTAAACACCTCTTTCAGAAAGGCGTCCCGACGAGACTTCCCAATGATCTCATTGTTGTGGAGGGGCTCGACAAACATCTGATAATGCACAAATCATTTAAACATGAAATTCGACCAGTCAATCTCACCGTAAATAGCGCCTCCTACCAATTGAATATTCTCCAAATCATTGACATATTCGCGCTCGTTGTTGATGACCTCGAAAATGGCTTCCTGTCGCTTCCTCTCCTCCTTTGATACGGAGTCCACCACCTCCTTTGGCGCCCATTTTGACCAGTTTTCCCCCTGTAGAACGTATTTGATAAACATGAAGCGCCCTGAATCATACCGACGCTCCAATAAATCTGAATCTAACCTTTCCTTCGGACATGGAGGAGCGACTAGCACTCCTCCGTATTTGCGAGTTTGTAGAGTTCAAGAGTCGGGTTTGCTAAAACCGGAATGAAAGTTGAGCTAACAATACCCCCATTAAGTAAATCCAAAGCCAAGCATCCCCAATCTCTTTGTTAACAAACCTGTTCCAACCGTCTCGGGCACGCAATACTATAACAAAGCCTATCCCTCGTACATGTTGGCGAATAGCAATCCGTCAACAATGTAAACACACCATTCGGAAGGCCATCATCAGTCGGGGAGGCGGTCTCGGCAACCTCAGGCAGCGCAATAGCGGAGAAGTTTTGGAATTGGTAAAGCTCGTTTAAGCTATCTCGTAGCCGGTGATGGTACGTGACATCGTGGAAGAATTTCTGGGCGTCCAGTGCACGCCCAAGAAGGAGCGCCAAATTCCGATCCGTGGTTTTGATGATCATTGATATTGTATCCTAAGTGCAACCCAGTAGGTCTCTCAGGTAATGTCGACTATTGACATTTAAAAAAAAAAACTCCAAACCTACCACTGCATCCCGCCCAACAAAACAATCCTTATACTCCACGAAATCCTTCATGTGTGTATCCATCGGAATGCGCTCTCTGAATGTCTTTGCGACCTGCGACAGAAGTGCGGGATACACCATTGGCGGCAGCAAACTTTCTCGTCGAGATGGGGAGGACGGGGATTGTTCAGAATTCCGACGTTCTATTAGGTAGCATGATTAACTCTCCGCTGGGAGCTGTCCAATCTTGGGGAAGATCTTGTCATTCGGCTCACCTAATCGAGGTTGTGGGGTTGACATATTCTCGCGCTCAGACGCTATCGACGGGGCAATGGATGGTGCAATGGAAGGGGCAATGGAAGGGGAATGTTGGTGACTGGGACGATGCTGCATGCCGTGATGCTGCTGCGGCGGGGGAAACTGGTAATCTGGACGATGGGAATGTTGACTGTGGGCATTCTGATTCAGCGGTTGCGGCGGATTTGATGAATAGCCATGGTCCGTTGAAGGGCGAGGTTGATGGTGTGGGCGTTGGTTGGGAGATGACTGCTGGCCTGGTGAGGAGTTGTACTGGGGATGATGGTTCTGTGGCGCGGATGTATGTGGGTTTGCGGAAAAACCAGACTGCATGGCCGGGCGAACTGGGAATGCTTGCTGTGGATGTGGAGGGGAATGGCCATAATTCGATGATTCAGACGATGGGCGGGATGGTAAGGGGGGTTGTTGCGTTCCAGGATAATGACCGGCAGTAGCGGGAT
This sequence comes from Borealophlyctis nickersoniae, assembly GCA_027604605.1. Lineage (NCBI taxonomy): Eukaryota > Fungi > Chytridiomycota > Chytridiomycetes > Rhizophlyctidales > Borealophlyctidaceae > Borealophlyctis > Borealophlyctis nickersoniae. Next base: position 7,111 of record JADGKA010000782.1, read on the forward strand.
GTGCATACGCAAACTGTTGTTGGGGAGGGAATGCGCCCTGAGGTGGGCGATTGTAATTGTTTTGATGGAACTGGGGTTGTTGGTACTGTGGTCGAGCAGGTTGGGAGTAAGGATCGTACGGGCGTGCGACGCCATAGTGCGCGGGAGGTTGGCTGTACCCTGTGACAGGAACGCCCGTCACGGGGGGACTGCCATAGGTTTGAGGATATGGACTATATCCCATCGCAGCAGCTTGTCCTGCAGCGGCATAAGGTGCTCCTTGAGGGGGTACGACGGCGCCATACGCAGGATAAGGCCGAGGCTTTGCTTGTTGCTGGGAGTAATACGCATTGTTCTGCGCGGGGCCGGGCCCGTAGTTGGGGTTCATTTGGAGGGTATCCCTTCTATAAAGGTGGACGACGTTCAGCACCACCTCCTTTTGCGGTACAATGTGACAAAGACGAGCGATATCCAACCAACTCACAAAGTGCGGAAGTTGCCCTAATAAAACTCGCACCCCCTTTGTGGTGTCGTAAAAAGCAGATTTGGATTCAGAGCAGTGGGAATCCGTTTGCGGATAGTTGCGGCGGCCACCCACTAAACCAGGTGTGGGTGCTGCAAGATCGCGTTGGTTGGTTTCCTGTGGTTTTCGAGGGCAGTTCCGGCACCCGACCGCAAGGTAAAAAGCAGCGTACCTATTACAGCTCTTGGGAGTCTATCTATTGTAGGTTGTTTTTTTCTCCATTAGCCTTCATGGCCGGCATTGACTTGACTGTCGTGGACAGAAAGGGCGATGCGATGGGGGCGCATGTAGAGTCCGGTCATATAACCGTAAATGGTTGATGAGCAAGCCACTTTGTGTCACCCGCAAATTCCCAACATCCAAAATATCCTGACAACCAACACGCACTCCCATCCATCTGTTCCTCCAATTTCAAAGTCGCTGCAAAAGAACAATGTTTGCAAACGCACTTGCTCGCTCCGCTCTCCGCGTGTCGCGTCCCGTACTCAGAAGGGGTGGTGGTGTGTACCACGGTGGTAATGGTGCGTACCACGGTCCCGCACCCCCCGCAAACGAGAAACCAAGTCCATTCGGTATGTTCGGTCCCCTCGATTTTGATGGGCTCGCTGATGGCCAAAGCCGACGCTAATCTTCTGTCGCCAAATGCAGGCACCAACGACTTCTCGTCAGTATTCCAAACTTGTTCTGCTGTTTCGTATTGAGAATTCTTGGTTTCTTTCGCAATCTAACCGAATTTGCTTCCACTTCCCGTGTTACGTCCTGGCAGTGGCTGCAACTGGAGAGGAAATGGGGTAAGCATCACACTTGCCAAGGACACAAAATCGCCACTTGCGATGCCGGCGCACTGCATTGACGCTTATTCATCCCGCCTTGCAACTACAGGCTTTACCTTTCTCAGTCCACAACCGTCCGAAGTTCTACTTCTTCAGTGTCACCATCATCTTATCCTTCTTCTTCTTGCCCGTGATCAGTACGTGTCAACAAAATTTACGTAAAAAGAGGCGCGACGAGGATTAAAAGGACAGAAGTCTGGTTGGGTGAAATGCGGAGATGGGAGGTTTAGACGGAAACTATCTACGGTATATACTGACTCTCTCTGTCCTTTCCCTCCTTTTTTTCCAGACACTGAGTTGAAGCTGGCTCCTGCCCGAAAGGCTCTTCGTGAGGCCAAAGCCGCTGAGGCCGCCGCTAACCCTCGCAACTAAGGGTTCAGACTCGCATTGACCTTGCATTTGAAGAAAATGCAATCGGGTGTACTGGAGGATGGTGGAAGATAGCATGTCTTATAATCATATCTGGCTCGGCACAGATCTCATCGCTCTTCTGTGGATTACGGTTTGGAAAGGACGTATGACCGGATAGTCAGCCGCTTGCATGTCTTCTGTCTGTGTATCGGTTGCATTTTCAGCTATGTTTTCATGTGAAACATTTTTGGTTCTGAATCCTGCCCGAACAGGCTTCTGCTTCTCCCCACATCCTTATTACCCCGCTCCCGCTCTGTTTCCTCCCACCCAACAAATCCCTCAGCTCTGCTTCTTTGCTCCCTGCTCGCTGGTAGTTTTCTTTCAGATCCCATATCCCGCAACGCCAGTCCATATAAAAGCGGCACCTTCTCCGGGTACTTTTTGATATCCACAGTGACATTCAGTTCCTTTGCTAGAGTTACCCGATCTGTGGGAGTTCTGGGGAGTCCTGATTCTGTTGTCCGCAACAGAATTAATCTTACACGCCCGCAAATCCACTCATACATCCTATCCCGGCAAACGTAACGAAAGGGATTCGTACCAGCCTTGAACACCGACGCAGCATGCATGTACCCATTAAACTCCAGATACTCTCTTATCAGTTCATTGACCAGGCGCGTCTCTTTTGGTGGTTCCGGTTTTAGGACTCCCTGCAGAACATTTCCACCACCGTAATCATCAATGACACACAAAGTATACCGCCCGACGTGAAATACGGTATTCGTGAAACCATACCTCGTCTTCAAGAGCCCGAAACACTTCAGCTCGCATCCTTGATTGAAGATCTGCGAGGGTTCCCTTGGCTGCAAGCGTTTCGCGTAATGCTGTGAGACGGAATGCAAGAACATATGTGAGGATGTCGGAGAGATGAATGGAGGACTAGGCGAACTGCTGTGACTGCCGTTTATCACCTTCTTTGAGGTCGGCATAGGACGACATGGCGAAGATTTGTGAGTTGAATGGCGTCCGGTTGTGCTTGGGTTTTTGTTTACTTGGTTAGGTAAGCGAAGCTCGCGCTTTTAGGCCGCCCCCAAATCTCAGAATCGTCTATTCTCCACATTATTTCCCACCTTTTTCTTGTAGTCGTCTTAATCAGCACTGGGCTTTTGATTGTCACATAGGCTGGGCGCCTGTTCAGTTTCGCTTCTGTTGCAAAGTGTCTACACACTGTCAACCACGGTGGGAGTTCCTCTCTGTCCTGCATTCGCATAGCTTTGATTTTTGTGGCGGACAGAGAGGGAGTTGGTGCGGCTCCTACGAAGTGGGTGAAGGGCTAGCCTTCCCCTGGGTGTACTGCTTTCGCCCTGCCTGCTTCGTAAACCTTGTGGTAGCCGGTGGTTATCTGATTGCTATTGTCTGCTTTTTGTGTCGGTCTTTGCTCCATTTGTTTGCGTTTTCCTTGCTTTGCGCCGTCCACTCCGTTTGTTTGTGTTTTCTTGGCGCTCCCCTATGGGGATGTAGAAGGTTGGTTTTTCTTTTACCTTTCTTCTGTTTTTGTTTATGCCTTCGCTCATTGGTCTCGTTGTTTGCAGAGCATGCAACTAACGACAACGACAACGACGACGACCGTGGATGGCACCGGGAAGCAACACCCTTTCGAGGCTCTGCAAGGTGCTGCGCTCTCACTTTTCGTCTATCTTCACCACCATTCGTGACGTGCCCTTCTCTCTCCATCCAACAACGACGGCAGCAGAAACAACACCCTTTCAAGGCTCACGGCACTTTTGATTTGATAATTTGATATTCCACCTTCCAACACCGACTCCAACTTCACGAGATCCTCCGCCAAAATCCCGCTTTACATTTCTATTGCGAATCGCAGCGTCGTAGCACCAAAGCTCAACCAAACGTCCCCCATTCGTTATCTCTGTTCCACTTTCGTCAGTGGTTTGAAACTGTGTTAAAAAAGAGGTTCCGAATCTTGAATCCCACGACTTGAATCCCACGACTTGAGCATGCCTTGCATTTCTGTTATCCCTCCGCCTCCGCGCGCAGCGCGGCAAGGTTCTCCCTCATAGCCTCGGTACTCGGATGATCTTCTCCAAGCACCCGCTTCATGTGCTCCAGACAATCCGCATACAGGGGCTCCGCCCTCTCGTATTTTCCTTGATTCAGGTACAACAAAGCAAGGTTCTGCCTCACAGCCTGCGTACTCGGATGATCCTCTCCAAGCACCCGCTTCATTCCATCCAGACAATCCATGCACAGTGGCTCTGCCTTCTCGTATTTTTGCTGATTCACGTATAATATAGCCAGGTTGTTGATAGACAAGAGCGTGTCTGGATGATCCTCTCCGAGCACCCGCCTCTTTTTCTCCAGACAACCCACATACAGTGGCTCTGCCTTCTCCAATTGTCCCTGACTGTCATACAACCCAGCAAGGTTGTTGATGGACGTGAGTGTGATTGGATGATCCTCTCCAAGCACCTCCCTCCTTCTCTCCAGACAACCCACATACAGTGGCTCTGCCTTTTCGTATTTTCCCTGACTGTCGTAACACATAGCAAGGCTGTTGATGGACAAGAGCGTGTCTGGATGATCCTCTCCGAGCACCCGCCTCTTTTGCTCCAGACAACCCACATACAGTGGCTCTGCCTTTTCGTATTTTCCCTGACTGTCGTAACACATAGCAAGGTTGTTGATGGACAAGAGCGTGTCTGGTTGATCGTCTCCGAGCACCTGCCTCTCTCTCTCCACACAATCTACGTACAGGGGCTCTGTCTTCTCGTATTTTCCTTGTTTGAAGTACAACCCAGCAAGGTTGTTGATGGACGTGAGTGTGATTGGATGATCCTCTCCAAGCACCCGGCTCCATCTCTCCAGACAATCCACGAACAGGGGCTCTGCCTTCTCGTATTTTCCCAGATTGCTGTACAACATAGCAAGGTTGCTGACAGACAAGAGCGTGTCTGGATGATCCTCTCCGAGCACCCGCCTCTTTTTCTCCAGACAACCCACATACAGTGGCTCTGCCTTCTCCAATTGTCCCTGACTGTCATACAACCCAGCAAGGTTGTTGATGGACGTGAGTGTGTTTGGATGATCCTCCCCAAGCACCTCCCTCCTTCTCTCCAGACAACCCACATACAGTGGCTCTGCCTTTTCGTATTTTCCCTGACTGTCGTAACACATAGCAAGGCTGTTGATGGACAAGAGCGTGTCTGGATGATCCTCTCCGAGCACCCGCCTCTTTTTCTCCAGACAACCCACATACAGTGGCTCTGCCTTTTCGTATTTTCCCTGACTGTCGTAACACATAGCAAGGTTGTTGATGGACAAGAGCGTGTCTGGGTGATCGTCTCCGAGCACCTGCCTCTCTCTCTCCACACAATCTACGTACAGGGGCTCTGTCTTCTCGTATTTTCCTTGTTTGAAGTACAAACCAGCAAGGTTGCCGATGGACGTGAGTGTGATTGGATGATCCTCTCCAAGCACCCGCCTCCATCTCTCCAGACAATCCACGAACAGGGGCTCTGCCTTCTCGTATTTTCCCAGATTGCTGTACAACATAGCAAGGTTGCTGACAGACGAGAGCGTATTTGGATGATCCTCTCCGAGCACCCGCCTCTTTGTCTCCAGACAACCCACATACAGTGGCTCTGCCTTTTCGTATTTTCCCTGACTGTCGTAACACACAGCAAGGTTGTTGATGGACGTGAGTGTGTTTGGATGATCCTCCCCAAGCACCCGCGTGAAAATCTCCAAGCACCGCACAAACAGTGGCTCCGCGTCCTTGTAACTGGCCTGATCCATGAAAAGTCTGGCAAGACTAGACAGCCATCTTGCATGCTCCACCTCATTCCCGGCCTTTTCCGTGAGCAAGATGTGTGAATGCAGCGTGCTGACCATCCAACTGGATAGAACGGAAAGAACCATTCGATCGAGAGCACTGAAGCCCACCGTTTCCCGAATGGCTGCGTGGATGGCGAGCCGATCAGTATCTTTGAACGCGATGCTGTTGGCCGACTTGACGGTGGCAAGCATATTGTAGAATGCTTCAGGATTGTCCCGCAGTGACGTGCGAAAAGCAGGCGTGTGACGTGGAGGGAGCGCGATTGCGAAATGGGACTTGGTGCTTGTACAGGCGTACAGCTCAAAGATGCACCAAGCCCTCTCGAGTGTGATAGGGTTGTTCCAGGGGTGCAGGATCATCAGGACGTTGCCCAGTTCGGAGATGGCGTTCGTAAAGGTGCCCGTCCACCATGTGAAGGGTTTCTCCGCGGTATCATGTTGGGAATTGGAAAAAAGGTCGAACCAGACGATGACATCTGGGGTGCTTGATTCATGGAAGTGGTGTTTGATGGCATCCACAACGTCCAGGAACTCATATTTCCACGCATGACTGATGAACCACGTTGCTCTCCCTACCGCCGACGAATCCTTCTCAACAAGATGGTCACAGACCGACTTCGTTGTGCGTGGTTGGACAACTTTCTCGCAGACGTCCGTGGTGGTCCACCCATCAAGTTTCTCCCTCCCGCCGCACCACCCGTCGATGAACGTATCAAAGTAGGAAAGACGGAGGCCGAGGAGCGAGAATCCGTCCAGGTGGTCCGAAGATGGCGTCTTCTGACGAAGCTGCAAATCCGTGCCGAGCATTGTGGTCGGTTCGGTACGTCCATCTGCAACCACAGCGCTCGATTTGCCATCGACCTTTGGCATAGAGTAGGGACCGGCTACCGGCACACTTGCCGCAGCCTTCAGGTCTGCCTGGTTCAAAGCTTTTGCGACCGCGTCCACAATGTTGGAGGCGACGGCGGCGGCAGGTGCGGATGAGTCGACGGGGGGCACAGTGGCAGTAGCAGCAGCGGGTAGACTCGAAATCTCCGCTTTAGCTGTTTGTGCGTCTGTAGACGGCAATTCGACTGGACCTGGGTTTGGCCCTACGACTGGAGTTTGACCGAGCATTGAACTTCGTGTTGAACTCGGACGTGTGGGATATCAATGGGGGTATGCTGAATAGGGAGAGAGGCACTCTTCCAGAATGACAGCCAAACGTGAGACTAGGAAGAGGGAGTCCACAATTGAGCGCGTTGAGTCCCCTACCAGAATTAAGGTGCCCTACAACCGCGGTTCGGTGCAATGGCGATACTGCTTATCCTAGAGGGTCGACGTTCGACGTTTAGACACCTGAGACGAGGCCACACCTGAGACAAAGCACCGGTCGTTATTTACACTCACCTATGTAGGTAGGTATGTCGCGCTGAGGGATAATGGCGATCTTGCGGAACAGGAGGCCATGGCCAAGAATCGAATGGGTCTTTAGCGCAGCCACGCAAATGAAGTCACATGATCCCCTTTTGTTTACCATCACTCGTCCTCTGCGTCCTGACGCGTCAATTCTTTCACCCTTTGGGGTGGAGCGGGCCAATGTGCGTGGACGCGGCGGGAGGATGCGTGGGCGAGGAAGTGTGTGTCGTGGAGGCGGACCTGCTGAGGTCAGGTTGAAGATTAGAACGCGTGTTTGAGTTAGGCTGCGCAACTACAGGTGAGATAGCGCGAATCAAGCAGATCACAAACCTGAATACGGCCAGGGCAAGACGCGTCGAAGGAGAATATTGAGCTCGGGGAGATCGAGGCGCAGAAGCCGACGCAAAGGATATTTGCAACGTCGACACCCAAAACGCTGATGGTTTCAGAAG
>JADGKA010000783.1:0-14470 GCA_027604605.1 Borealophlyctis nickersoniae
GGAGAGGGATGCAGTCGCCGGTTGGGGTCGGGTCTGGGAGGGTGGGAAATAAAAGTCGTGGGTATTAGGGTGGGGTGGTAAGGTGGATGGGAAGATTTTCTGTAACCATTATTGGATTGTTTTCGGGTACGTTTTTTTGCATATACTTTTCTTGTGAACACTGTTTATATTGCCGAAAAGAACATTGGTAGAAGTCATCCCAAAAAAAAATTGGGTGTTTTGTGGGAAAGCCCCGAAAAAGCTAAATAAACTTCGGAAGCGGGCACGGGCAAACAAAAGTTGAGCCGATGTTGAACGTTTGATAGTCCATTGGCAGTATTCAGATCTAGCCAGTCCCCATGGAGCTAGACAAGTACGGACCGCAGTATGTTTATTGCTGACTTCCTTGTGAGACGCGTTTCCGACATGCAGCATCTAGCCAGTACCCTCAGAAATCAAGCCCCCAAAAAATCAGCACGCTCTTATTTTGTCTGCCCTTTGGCATGCATGAAATCCACTAGCAGTCATCCAAGTTCTAATAAGTGTCAAGCGGTGCTTCACAAGTTTGTTTTGTTGACGTCAAAGGTCCGAAATTTCATTACGCGTAGGGGCCGGTTTGTCCCGGAACTTTCGTCTTCTGTTTTCCGATACTGTACCGATGCAATATAACATTGTAAACCCCCGAGGTACACTAGAAGAAAAAGATGCGCTAGAATCTAAAGTTGTCATCACCCTATCATCACTTTTTATATGGAGCGGTTTTCGCAATGCTAGAGTCCAGACAACATGGACGAAACTCATTTTGGTGGACAAATGAGCCCCCAATATCTGACCGTTACCGGTAGTCCGGCGCCATTGTGGTGCCACAGACCTGAAACAGGAGCGCCCTTGCGGCATTTTCAAATGAGACATTTTTGTATGACATTTACAAACGCTAACTTCTCTAGCTCTCTTCCACAATTCCGTCAAGAAGCATGAGTGATGAAGAAATTGTCTTCGCTTTGGTGGCCGCTAACAAGGCAGGGAAATATGTCACCAAGAAAGTGGCAATCCGCACGACCTCGGCCGCGTAAGCCTGAACCAAGTTCGAAAGGAACTTGAGGTTTCCAAAGTCTTCCGCCTCCACCGCAACCCTGACAGACTGCAGGAACTGACAGCCGGTCCGGATGGGATGATAGCAGAACAGTTTGAGAGTGGGCACACTGTTGCCGTAACCGGGGATATCAGTATGTAAATGCGTTGGATATATGCAAAAATGCTTTGATCCCAATGTCCTCCACCAGTTGTCCCAGTGTCCGAACCGTTTGGAAACACTTCATTTGAACATATCCAAGAAACGACGGGATGCACCCTCAAGGGTGAAGGAACATGGGATTTGGGTGCCGTACAAATTGTGCAGGAACCATGCGAACTTTTATGTTAGTAGGATTGTTATAGACTCCGTCCGTTTAATGTTCTAATCGTTGTCCGCCAGTGTCAACGTTGAATGCCCTGAACAAAGTTTGGCCGCTAATGTCCGAGGCAAATCGACGGAGTTATATCGATGCCTTCCTTCTCTCCGTCCTTAGTCGTGAGGAATTCCATTATCACCTGCGGACCTTCACGGAGGAAACATTTAGCGTCAGCGACACCACCCGGGCGGGGAAGCGCTCCATGTCCGGCCGACCCGACTATTTGATTGGGCACGGCCGCAGCCCATACTCCCCGTCTCCACCTGTGGAGACCCACGTGCTGGTGGTGGAAGGTAAAGTCGCCTGGTCAGAAACGGATCGAAAGCAACTAGCAGCAGGAGCTGCAGCATTGCATCACCGCCGAAAGAATGAAGGGAAAAAAAATCTTTGTGTGTGGGAGAGTTTAACGAACGCGGTACTGTGGGACTTTTGTTTCATCAACCAAAAGGGGGAGATTGAGTTCCCTCGCAGAATTTTCCTGGTGACCGGGTTGGGCAGTGGCACGGAGTTGACGTGGGACGATGTAAAGGAAGTGTATTCCCACCTGCTTCACGTTGTACGGCTCGCGTACCTCGCCACACCACCAACTACCCCTCAAACATCCGCCAATGACTTGGTAGCCGACGGCGGTTCCGCATCTTGAAGAGTGGTTTGGAAGGGCATGGGCGGTTAGGGATGAAAGTATCTAAGTAGGGTTCTAACTGCCGTCATACAATTGTCTGCCCATAATTGTTGCTTTACATCGAATGTTGCGAGTGCGCCTTATGACTCTTTTTATGATTGAAAGAAGCACTTCTGTGCCGTACCCACCCGTACCCACAAGGACAACAAAAAATGGTAATGTTGTTTCCATTGCGGTAGGAAAGCGGATGGACGAAACCAGATCGGATACCCCGAGAAAAACTTTGATGGCATTTCACTCATGCGAAGGCTCTGCGCTTTCCTTTCGCTACCAAACCTTCAAGACTCATTTCCAACAAACTCGAATAGGTAGGCTATTATCGATAATTTATTTGGAATCCCCCTCCTCCTTTCCTTCGTCACCCGCCCTTCAAGGGTATTCACACACCCCACGTATGAACTCCTGCCGCCCTCCCCTTCCCGCTGTCCGTTTGTTTCACCCACTCTTCACTCCATCCCCATAATACTTGCTCTCATCCCCATTCTCATACCCGCGCCCCTGCACCTGCACCTGCGGTACAGCCACGGGAGTCTCACCCTCCCCCGCCTTCGCATCAAACAGAACCGACACCTCCCGTTCCGCTCCCGCCGCTGTCTGGTGGTGATGGTTGTAATTGTAGGTGCGGAATGTATCGTTCGAGTCGGTCGACAAGCGGATGGAAGTTAGCGGCGGGATAGAGTATTTATGCGGCAAGGAAGAAGAGGAGTGGGTGGGGAAGAGCGTGGATCGTTGGAGGGTGGATTTGGCGTGGCTGTAGAGGATGCCGGCTGCGAAGGCTGCGGAGGGAAGGAGAGTTAGTGGGTGGGAGAAAGGGAGAAGGGGCGAAGGGAAGGGGCGGGAACAAATAGACTTACCGATGAGGACGGCCAACACTCCAGCGAATGTGACGGCATCGTCGAAGAATAGCATGCCCGCTACCGCGATGGGGAGTTTGTTGAGAGAGCCTACCATGCTGCGTTTGAACAGTCAGTCAAAAACCACTCTGCCTTCAATCCAGCTTAAAGCTTCAACCACGAACCTGTACGTAGTAGACGACGTGACCCGCACACACCAAGACGTACTATACCCAATCGCAAAACTGCACACGGAGCTAACGGCTATAGCGACCGCGAGGCCGATGAACGCCTGCCGTGCGGCCATGTTCTCTGCTGCGCTGGGAAGGTTGGGAAAGTACTGGTAGGAGAGTTTGGATATCTCGCGGTGCTCGAGGAGGAGGGAGAGGGTGGCGAGAACGGGGACGCTTAGGATGCTGTCAATGGAAGAGGGCGTGAGGCGTCAGGTTTCGGGTTTTGTTTAAAAGAAAGGAGTATATACGCACCACCTCGTCGCATACTCACTTGTTAAAATACACCGTATCAAAATCCTGAAACGACACCTCCCCAATCTTCTTTTTCATCGCCACAGCATAAAACGCCGTCGTCGCGCAGTTGGCAAACATCCACATGTACCCCGTCAAGGCATATCCGTTACTCACTCCGGACGCGGCGGGCGTCGGGGATGTAAGGTCCGCCCATCCACCGATGAAGGATGACAGGACCATCAACACAAAGGAGATGAGCATCATTGGGGTCACGGGGCTGCCGGAGAGGTGGTAGCGCTCCAAGTAAGCGATTACCATAATTGTGATATTCTAAATAAGGGGTGAAGGGTTCAAAAACGTGTGGCGCGAGCACAGCAGTAATCATACTCGGGAATTTTTACCTTGAAGATTGTAAACAAAGGAATGGAGAGGTACTGAAGCGCTTTTGAACCTGTGTAAATCATCGCCACCAGTGCAAGCGAGACCGGAAACCCTGAGAAAGGAGGAAATTTGAGTGGGTTATTAGAGACAATAGAGGTTGTTCCCTTTCCCTGCATATGTGCGTCACGACAGAAAAAGGAGCACTCACATTTTATCGCGTCAGGTTTGTTCAGAGGCCTGTGGACCACTAGACCCAACTTTGCAAAGCCTTGGATCATCAGCACGCATACAAGTGACTGAAAAGGGGCAAAAAGGAAGTTGTTGTTAATCTGACGGTTTCGCATTGGCCACTTCCTCGGCCTGGCCGGAGGTCGAAGCCGTGCCCCATCACTGCATGCCACCGTTTCGTCCCACTGACAGTATCATGTCGAACACACCTGAATCGCCAGCAACAAAAAGTTCATGCGAAAGTCATAGCTGCTCAACACAAGCTTATTTGTGACTGTCATGAGGATGGAGCTGAAACAGTAGGCGAGGATGGCCATGCCCGCGTTGGCGGACTTTGGTTTGAGATACATGGCTGTAGATGTGTTGGAAAAAAGGAGCCTGTCAAGGCCAGACGATGATTGTGCGGGGGGCGGAAAAGGGGGGTCCGGGGCAAGTGGAGTTTGTGGTGAGTGCCCCGCAGGAGGATAAAAAGATACTTGAAGGATTCGTTCGGGGGAAAGAACGCGCTTTGGTTTTGGGGGACCCGTGCTTGGGCTGTGGCTTGTGTCCGAACACTGCGCCACGTGCTAGTTAAAGGCCAAGATCAAAGGCGCCCTCATACACAAGCGCTTCGTGGCTCTGGTTCCTTTCATTCGTTGAAATCTCCAAAAAAAACCTGTTGTTTTCACAACCTTCGCCAGCGCAAGCCAACTGCACGCACGCACGTTTGAGTGGTCGCTGCATATACCTCTGCTCCCACTATCAAACCCCGCTTCTTTGGCGGGTAACTACACGCACCCTTCACAACCATGTCGCAAGTAACGGGCCCAGCCGCCGCCATTGGCGCCTATTGCATGAGTTCTATCCTAATGACAGTGACAAACAAACTCGTCTTGTCTGCTTTTGACTTTAAGATGAACTTCTTGCTGTTGGCTATTCAGGTAAGTCGTTTCACAGCGGGTGTAATGTGTGGCCAACTCGGAGAGTTCACCTAGGCGTCCCCACTCTGTCTCAGGACCTTGTATGCGTGCTGTTATTGGAAGGGTTTGTAAAACTCAACATGGCACAACATAGACCGTTCAAGGTGTCGGACGCAAAGAGATGTGAGAGATATTCAGACTTCGTTTCCTGGCGTACCACACAGCACATCTAACCCGCGTGTTCCCATAACCATGTTAGGGCTCAGTGTCGCTTGCGCGTTGGTAGCTATGATCTACACAGGCTCCAAAGCCGTCCAATACCTATCCATCCCTCTTTTCACCGTATTTAAGAACCTCACCATCATCCTCATCGCATACGCCGAACGCACGTTTTTCGGAGGATCACCCGTAACCCGTCTCATGTTCCTTTCTTTTGCGCTGATGGTGTTCTCATCGCTGATTGCCGGGTGGGCTGATATTGCTGCGGGAAAGGGGTTGAATAAGGACGCGAAGCAGGTCCCGTGGGTTGTATCGTACGGGTGGATGGTCGCGAACTGTTTGACGACCAGCGGGTTTGCGTTGTTGATGAAGGGGAAGATTAAGGAGGTTGGGTTCAAGGATTTCGATACCGTGTTCTATAACAGTGAGTACGGAAACCACGAATATGGAAATTCTTTTTGGTCCGCGAAAACGAAACTGACTTTTCATCGACCAACACCCAGATGCAATTTCCGTTCCCATCCTACTCGTCTTCTCCTTCATGTTCGAGCAGCAAGAGGGTCACCGCGTGTACACCCAATATTTTGGTCCCGTTGACCCGACACAGGCCGCAGAACGGTCAACACAGTTTTGGGGTTTGGTTGCCGGAATCCTAGTGAGCGGCGTGAGCAGTTTTGCAATCAGCTATAGCACTGCTTGGTGTGTGCGGGTTACGTCGTCCACGACATATAGGTAAGGAAGAACCTTTGCTCGTGCAGGTGCGAACTGGTCTGTGTCTGACAAAAGTCATATGCAGTATGGTGGGATCGTTAAACAAACTCCCCATCGCCGTCGCAGGCATGATATTCTTCAGCGATCCCGTCACTTTCGGCGGTGTTGCTGGAGTATTTATTGGTAAAGTGCAAAAACATATCCTTTCGTTACACGGTTGACCACTGACTCGAACAAATCATCACACACAGCATTTTTCGCCGGCATTGTATACAATCACGCAAAGAACATGCAAAATTTACCTCCGCCGTCAAATCCTCCGTTGCCATTGTATAAGATGAAGGACGAGGCGCGGGACTCTTTGATAGACAAGGCAGAAAAGATATAGCGTGGGGAGGGGAGTGGGGACCAGGTTTTAGATTGACCATTTGTATATTTATTTACAATTATGGAAGCTACGTGAGCGGAACTCGAAACGATCCGTTTTTCGCCTAAACCAAATCGAAACGACCTTTTATTTCATCTGGGGCGGTTTTCACGAAAGGCATCCGATCCAAATCACGTTGTCTTTTTGACTTTCACCGGTTCATCCTTGTCACTCTCCGTAAACGCCGCAATAACATATCCAATCACAACCAAATTTGCAACAATCACCGCGGTAATGGCGCTGTAGTTGGTATTGCCTGGGAAAGAGGTGGATGAGATGCCAGCGCAGCCCTGAAAAGCAGTCGAAACAATGAAGCCTGCGCACCATGAAACACGTTATTCAGAGTGTAGTAGTATGACGAGAGAGGAAGGACAAAAAGGAGGAAAGAGAAGAATACAAGTTTTGCGATGACATAGCTTCAAGGAGGAAGTTAGCCTGTATTTGCTCCTAGCAGTTCAGGAACAGGCAACCCTCACCCAGGGATGAATGGACCGCCTGCTGGTCCCGCGACCGGCTTTGGTGGCGAGACCTCGGAATTGGAAGCAGGCTTAGAGGTGGAAGAGACGGCACCACTGCCGTCGGCTTGGTTTGTGCGTTTGCGGACCTCTGACATTATTGGAGATCGGTTGATGGTGCGGGGGGGGATGAAGTTGGAAGTTGAGGAACTCAAGCTGCGTGGCTGGACAGGCTTGACCCCCAGTCGCTCACCAAGCCACACGCGGATTCAGTTCCAGCCAAACAGAAGTCCACTTCCTCCAATCTCCAACCGAAATGACCAACAAGCGGTCCACTTTGACGCCAGAACAAGAAGCGGCACAAGGACAAGCATGGCAAGACGATGTTTCTTCCAGCCTTCCCGAGCCATTGGTCCGCATACCGCTTGTAGCAGGTGTCCTCCTTCGCTTGGCGCTGATCTTGTTCACAAGCGCCCCCGCCCTTTTTGCGGACCGAGTTGAAGCCTCCACGCCTGTGACGAGCTTTAAACGATGTAGGGATTTTCTTTATCTTGTGCATAATGGCATTCCACGTCCGGACATGTGGAATGAAATGATTTGCGGACGTTTGTGTTAGTACAGGAAGGGCTCCACCTCTTCCGGAACGGTATACCCCCTTATAACGGCGGAGTGTATCACCAAGTGAGATTTGTCCTGGTCACAGAAGAATAGCCATGTGGAAGATTCTGAATTTGCGAATTTCCTTCCGTCAGGCGCCCCTCCTCCTTGCCCTGTTCCACTATATACCGCCCATCCTTGCACCTTTCCTCTTTGTTCTACTTGATTACGCGACAGCCTTGTGTCTCGTCCAGATAGCGGAATATAAAAAACACTTGTCGCTGTTGGAGCGATGGCCTGCGGAAGTGGAGGTGGAACGGGAACCAGGGGTCCAAGGAGGAGACGACGGCGTGGCAGGGGAGGAGACAGAGGAGGCGGCCAAAAGGCTGAGATCAACGAAAGGGGATCCAACGCGACCAGTGGACTTTGTTCTTGTTCCCGAGGAGGTGGGAACATTGTATTTATTGAATCCGTACGGGATCATGGCGTGTTTGGCGAAATCTACGCAAGGGTTCAGCTCATTGGCGGCGGTTGTCGGAGTATATTTTGCATTGCGAGGTATTGAGCTTTGGGCCGAACCAGGGAACATGTGGCTCTGGCGTTTTGGCTGAACCGATTTTCACAGGCAGCAGAAGTTTATCGATGCTGAGCATTGCAATGGCTGCGTATTTGAGCTTGTATCCGTCAATGTTGCTGGCTCCGTGTGTGCTGTTGCTGGCGCAGTCGACCAATACGAAGGTACATTCCGGTGTCTGTTTATGGTCCTGAGGCACCCTTCTCCTAACTGCCGTGACAGATTTATGAAACATTAAAAATCTCCGTTGCGCTGTTTGCGGGGTATTTGGGAGGGTTCTTGGGCATTTCATACCTGTTGATCGGGTCATGGGATTTTTTGAAGTCGGTCTACGGCGTCATGTGAGTACCTGCGTACGTGCGTGCTCTAAACATGCCCACTAACAAGCCGCATCCGCAGTTTATTTGTCCCAGACCTTACCCCAAATATTGGACTTTTTTGGTATTTCTTTATCGAAATGTTTGATCATTACCGCACATTCTTCCTGTGTGTTTTCCAAGTGTTTGCGTTCATCTTTGTTCTTCCGGTATCAGTACGATTCAGGTTGGTAACGAGCACTTGGTTCCGCCCCATTGTTCTGAGTAGTACTGAAGTATATCATATGTGTGCTACAGGGAGCACCCGTTGTTTGTCGTCTTCCTTGTGAGCGCTATTTCAGCCATTTTCAAATCATATCCTTCGGTAGCCGATGCGCCGCTTTACATGGCGTTCTTGACGATTCACAAGGAATTGTACAAATGTATGTGCCTTTTACTTATTGTCGCCCTTCCACCTTTCTCTCCGTTTACCTTATTCTTGACCGTCGCTGCCCTATCAGACATGCGCAACTTGTTCCTGGCTTGTAGCACACTCATCTACGCATCCCTTCTTGGTCCTTTGTTCTTTAACCTTTGGCTCTACGCTGGAAGCGGCAATGCCAATTTCTTCTACGCCATCACACTGGTTTTTGCCCTGGCTCAAATCATATTGGTGACTGATGCTGCGCACGCGATGTTGAGAAGAGAGTGGGAGAGGATGCATCCCGGGTTCAGGAAATGCAGGATTGAAGTTGTGCACAAGTGAAAAGCAAACCTGAATAATAGAAAGAGCGGAGCGATTTTGTACATAACCTTGGGTAGGATTCGTGTTTTTTGTGGTATATTTGTAATGATACTAGGTTATAACAGACTATTCAAAATTTCCCTTCCCCTCGCGCGGTAATTGGGGTATGATGGTCACGTTCTCCTTGACTGTCGCATCCCCTCTGCCTCACTGTCGAAGCTCACTTCGCTTTGCCAACTCATCCGGCATCTCAGCACCTCCGCGCAACGATCACCGAATTGATAACATGATTCTGCGGGTGGACCACCACAAGGGGTTCAAACCAAGGTTTCAACGAATCCGTTTCCACTACCTGTTTTCGGAAAAGGACAAAAAGGTCAAATTCAACGCTCAATGACTACCACAAAACACCACCCCAGAAATTCAAACTCACCGGATACAAAACCCCCCTCACGCCCCACGCACTTCTCACAACCACACACGCGCCCTTCCTCATCCCTTTCGCAACCCTCTCCACCACGCTCCTCTTCTCCTCAGCATTCAACCCCACCAAAGCGGCCAAATACACCACATCGAACCGCGTAAGATCCACCGCGTCCGTCGCGGCGTTGGCGTGCTGGAATGTCATACGTGTTGGGAGGGAAGGTAAGAGCTTTGCGAGGTGGGTGGATGTTTCGATGGCTGTTTGGGATATGTCGATGTTGTGGATTTCGTACGTGTGGTTATCGTATTGCGGGAGGAGGAGGGAGAGGCAGATGGGTGTGAGGGGTAGTGGGCCAGATCCGATGAAGGCGAAGGTGTGGGTTGTGGAGGGTGGGAGGACAGAGTGGATGGCGGAGAGTTCGAGGGTGGTGAGGTTGGTGTAGTTGTTGTAGTAGGGGAAGGTTTGGAGGTGTGGGGTTGCTGATGGAGACGGAAAGCGTGTCAGGTTTCTGAATTGGACGGATGATATCCACATGTATACGTATGATTTTCTACTCACCATCGATGATCCCACACCCGTGCTCCTCACCACCGCATTCTTGGATGATCTTGTTTGACCACCACACTTCCATTTCAAATTCGCCTTTTGAGCAAATGGCTCTAATGTCGTTGATGATGACCAATAATCGCGGGTGGGACATGATGTCCCTCGTCGTGGAGGATGTGTAGAGGGTTGCGCAGATGGAGACGAGGGATGTGAACTTGGCGTTCACCTGGATTGATTGGGTAAAATCGAATCAGAGCAGTCCGGATCATATCGGAAATCCCAATGATATCCGTCACTGTGTAGCCAAAAAAAGCAACAACGCTCACCTCGTCACACGGCCTCAAATCCCCACCCCTCGCCTTCAACGCCTCGTATATGGCGACAATTTCATCAACGACGCGGTCAGCTTCAGAGCGCGCTTCCTTATCATTGAATGCGACAATGTATCCATCGACGGCGGTTTTGGAAAGATAGGACTCCCTGGTGGGTGTTGGAGACCCGTGGGTGCGGAAAAAGTCAACGATATCTTTGAAGAAGGCTTTTCCAAAGGTGGGTTTCATCTTTCGAGCGTAAGAGGAGGGGATGGGTGCGCGTCGTAGTGTGTGCGGTATAAAAAGAAGTATGGTATGAGGTGTCGCCGGGTATGTCGGTTCGTGCGGACGCAGGGAGAGGAGGTCAACAGTGCGCTGGAGGGAAAGGGAGTCGAATAGGGTGCACCCCTATTTATGAGGAAGGAAGGGAGCGTTGCTGCAAAGACAAAGTCCAACTGCAGCAACAGCAAGCTTTCTTTTTGATGGGTGCGTATCCTCTCGCCCGACTTTTGACTTGAAGGCCGTCAAAAAACCTACTTTTGCGGTGACACAAACGCGCCTGATGGTGGGGTTCGGCCAGCGCACGCTGCTTGGAGAGACGTGCCCACACCTTGGAAAAACATAAACTCTATCGCTGCCTTTGAGCATGATCAAAACCTAATTTTCTTTCTACCTACCGTCTTTGTTCCGTAAGGTGCCTTCACCAACTTCTTCCGCCGATTCCTGCCGTTTCATCGAGTCGCCGAGCTTCTTCCTGCAGCATAACTGTTGAGGTACTCGCCCTGTGTCACATCGGACCGAAGCTGCTGAGCAAACTTTAATCGTACTTTCTTACTCGCCCACAGTCCTCCACTTTCAAAAACTGTAGACCTGTGGGCCAAAACAATGACGACATACATGAAAACCTTATCTAGACGGTCGTGCCTCATCCTCCCGATCATCCTCGTTACGGGAAGACGAAGCTTGTCAACATCCATTGAGTACCTCCGGCGCGCTGCGGTATCCAATTATCTTTGTTACAAGTATTGCAGGAGAAGTGTGTTAATCAGTTACGGCCATACATACCAGAATACCCCGGATCCCGTCCGATCTCCGAAGTTAAGCTGGTGATGGCGTAGTCAGTACTGCGGTGGGGGACCACGCGGGAATACGGTGTGCTGTAACTTTTTTTTATTTTTTTCGATCCATAACAGCCGGCAGCATTCGGCCGTTTGTTCCCCACCGGTATACGGCCACCCCTTGCGCAAGGACAGCACGTTCCGAGCTCCCCAAGACCTCAGGTAAATACAGAGACGCACGTAGGAGGCGCCAAACTGCAGTGGCGGTTTGTCCATGCATAGTGCTGGTTGTTGCTCATAAACAGTCGTATGCACTGCATCAGAACTACCAAGGACAAATGCGGTTGGAGAGTAATAGAGTGAGCAAATAATACCTAAAAAGGGCTGTTAATGAAGAGTTTGAATAGCGTTGATGGCGAAAAGAACAGACAGAAGGTTCGGATACCGCAGACTTTGCGACAGAACCCGTTCACGGTTGCTTGCTGACTCAGCCCCCAAAAACGAACGCGTCCGCGGTCCACCCAAGCTTCCGAACCCGACCTCCCCAATATAGATGACCGCAACAACTGGACGTGCGGCCCATGGGCCTGCCCTGCAACGAAGCCTTGGCCTGTTGATGGTGGGGGTTGCGCTAATCTTGACCTTTATACTGTGGGCCAGTCGACGCATCTACTTTCTGCGAAACGCCCACAACGACTTTTATTACACGGACGCGCCATCGTTTTACAACGGGAATGTCAATACAGATTTAATTGTATATGTGTACTATGAGGTGCATGCTGCAAGCGGTGATTTTTTACCAGAACTGCAAGCACTGACCTCAACAGCAGGCACCTGACCAACATGAAAACCTCCTGTACTTTCTCCGCCACAGCCTGCACGACAAGGCTGACTTTGTGTTCATCATGAACGGCGAGTACGCCGACGACATTCGGATACCGAAACGATCCAACATCCGTGTGTTGAACCGGCCCAACACGTGCATGGACTTTGGGGCGTGGCCGATTGGAATCAAGTTTGCAGAGATGAGGAGAAAACCGTACGAGAGGTATATTTTGATGAACGCGTCCGTCAGAGGACCTATGATGCCTGGTGAGTTTGCTGTGCTGGATGTTAGTGTGCCCTGGCTGGACTTTGAGCTTATATCGGCTGATGTCATTAGCATGGTCCAAATCGTGCTGGTCCGACATATTCTTCAACCGCCTCAACCGGAACAATGTCAAACTTGTTGGTCTCACGTATAACTGCCAATTTAAACCCCATGTACAAAGCATGCTCATCGCACTGGACAGGGTGTCGCTGCAGATTATTGAGCCCGCATTGAAATGCTACCAGAACATTGTAGGTATGTGATTTTGACTTGGAAAGACGTCCATCCAAGGAACTGACATTTGATCTTCAGGAAAAGGCCATATGGGAGGGTGAACTCGTCTTGGCCGACATGATCCGACGCGAAGGCTACAACGTCGACGTGGTCATGTCGGCCTTCCACGGCGTGAAAAATTACCAAGAAAATTGCGAAGGGATCGGACCACACAACCCATGGCACACAAATACGTATTTCAACCGAAGTTTCCATCCATTCGAAACGATATTCCACAAATCCAATCGGCATGTTGGTAAGTGGTCTGTAGCTACCACCCTTTACAGTCAAGGCTTCTGATTTGGGGTCCCTGCGGCAGACGATCATACCCTTGCAATGTACACAAAGTGGGCTGCAGATAGAAAATATTCATCGTACGACTATTGTAAACGGGGAAAGTGACGGCAGGTGTCTTCGTCCGCTCTAAGGACGTTAGCCCACCTGTCCCCAGTGTGGCATCCAACAGTGGACAAGGCACCAGGTGTGCAGCGGTGGGCCTTCCATCGCGCAGGCTTAGGGAGCAACCACCCACTTAAGTAGTCCAACGGGACGCAGGTGTTGGCGTGGGGAAGGGGCGAGCGCGGGACACAAGGAGAAACTTCTGTACTATAAATTTATTTACTCAATACACAACTTTAGAAGACACGTCATCAATGAACGTCTGGGTAGCTGTCGTCAAGGAAAACTTCCCTGACACAAGGGAATAAATTACCACGTACACATGGTGGACTCCCAAGGGAAGGATTCACTGGAGGCCTAGGTAGCATGATCACCCTCGCGCAGTAAGCTCCGTGGCAATGCGCTGCCAACGCAGGCACGCATCAACGCATTTCCCATCCCTACAACATCTGAATCTCCTCGGCGACCCGCTCAATCGAGTTCGCTGAAACGGAGCTCATCGTTTGACCCATCCTGTCCCCCATTTCATCATCCGACGACAACCCAAACGATGTGGTCCCTGGCGTCGTAGGAGGATATCTGTGCTGAGTTCTCTTCAGCGTATTCGGTTGAGTCTGGCTCTCAGCCCTCTTCGCCGCAGCCTTCTTTTGTAGTCCCAACTCTTTCATCCGGTTAGCATGATCACCGCGTCTCAAGAGGAAGATTTTGGCTATCCAGTATTTGACGGTGCTAGTTTGTTGCGGCGCCTTAACATCCGGTGCTCGTTCCAAATCGACGCTTGGCAACACGCGGAAGGCTTCTACTTCACCTTTGGTGGTGTTGCTCGCTAGTCGTAACCCGGATGCTACGGGTCCCTCGGGGGAAGTACGAGAAAAGTAGTGTCGTACGACGTATTGGTATCGAATTTCCTTCCACCATCGATCGACATTGGGATCAAAGAAGAAGATGATGGCGTTCATGGCCCCCATCAAGCCCAATCCAAAGTTGGCGGCAACGAGCATTTGCCAGCGAATCGACCCGTTGATGAACCCGTCCGCGTCCGCTCCGATGTTCATGATTTGAGACAAGAGCGGGACGATGGGGTACCACGCAATCCGCGAAACAGCCTGATTGACCAACTTTTTCATCTTCTTTGCTTTCCGGGCATTCCGACTAGCGACCTGATTCGAAACAGGAGCCGACGGCGACGACGGCTGGGACCGTGCATCCCAATGCGACTGGTCATCCAAATCCGACCGCACCGAGCCGAGGCCACTCGAAATCTCTGCCTGCTCCCTTCCCAACTTGATCCTCACACCAACCAACACAACCGCACAAAACACAATCGTAAACAACACCCATCCATAGAATATCCCCCATTCCCACGCATAAAGCATACTGACAGGCTCCCCCTCATTCGTCTTGAACCAACACTCCCCCCCAGCC
>JADGKA010000784.1:0-14466 GCA_027604605.1 Borealophlyctis nickersoniae
GCCTTGGCCCAAAACATCCCATCGACACCGCAATATTAAATACCTCCCCACGGAACTCCCCTTTCCCCCTGTTGCCTGTTCATGTTCAGTGCCAAAACACTCTCGCAACCACTCCCCAACTGCTCTCCCTAACTTATCAACACTCTCCCTTCCAAAATACCCACCCTCCCAACAAGTTCCACAACATGGCGGTCCCTCCTCCCCACGCATTCAAAGACATTGTCACCCTGAGAGACGCAATATCACACACTATCGCGGCCTCAAAAAAGGACTTGGAACTCGGGAAAAAGGACTTGGCGGAAATTGCTGAAGTCCTGGTCGACGATGGTAATATATTGCCCGCGATAATTTAGAATGGATGCGGCCGGCACCGGTGCATTGGATGTTGATCATCAACCTCTCTTGATCAAATAGCGCTCCTGTTTCGATTCCTCAAAAAACATCAGTACAACCTCCCAACCGCACAGCAGGCCCTATTGAAGCACATTGACTGGCGTCTGCAAAACGACCTCTCCTCCCTCCACATCCAATCTCTCTCCCCTGCTGCCCAATCCTTCATTCAAAAGGGCCTGTTCAGATTCCACAGATTCGACAAGTTTGGTCGACCCGTCGCAGTCGTCAACTTGAGGCAATTCTCCTTCAAGGACGGATCCGACGTGGACGACCTGAGATGGTGCCTGGTGGTCATGATGGAGGTCGGAAGGAGATTAATCATGGGTTTGAACGATGAAATTCGAAGAAGAAATTTGGAGAATCACGGTCATCATCATCATGGAACGAATGCTGGCTTGAGCGTCGACAATATGATTCATCAAATCGCAGTCATTGTTGATCTTGAGGGCGTGGGCCTGAGCAACATGGTGAGAATAATTGCGGTTGTCGCATTCTTTGGATACCCATCTCTCCCTTTGAAAGAACGGCCCAAGAAAGACTCACACCTGGCTACTCCTGACAGAACTACGAAATGATACCCCTCTTTCACGACCTCTTTAGCAAACATTACCCGCAAACCATCGGCACAGTCTACGTGCTCAACTATGGCTGGATTCACGCGGGGATTTGGAGTCTGATCAAGAGAGTCCTTTCGGCGGAAGCATGCAAACGTTGCATGTTTATCTCAAAGGATCAACTGAGAGACTATGTCGAAGTGGAAAACCTGCTGGTTGGTGAGTTTTCATGCCATGCTCATGTTGTTGAAACTTTATCTCGCTTGAGCAACATGTTCGCTAAGAAAGTCGATGCTTGATGTCAATATTAGAACACGGTGGTATCGAGCGTCTGCCACCACCCCACCTGGACCCTATCCTCCTCAAATACGCCGGCGCTGACTATACCTACACCTCCAAGCGCGTCCACGACCTTCTCACCATTCTCGATGCCGAGGACGAAGGTTATCACGAGGAAGAAACCTCCAGTACCTCCAGTACCGCCAACACCCCAACTACCCCAACTACCCCTTCCGCCATTTCCATCACTACAACAAACCTCACCGTCCCTGCCGACGCAAATACCCCGTCGGAATCCATGCCAACCACACCTTGCATCGAACGCGACGTCTGGTTCGACGCTGTCGAATCACCCGCTCATTTCCACCACACCCAACACGAGCTCCACAATCAAGGACAGGTCGTCATGTCGCCCGTTCGCTCGGCGGCCGACTTGCAGAGCCTGTTGCGTGTCAACAGCTCGAGTCGGTTGGGCGGCAGAAACAGCCGCAGCGGCACTAGTTTGAAGAGTTTGGCCATGACGTCGCTCAACGGTCCCCACCCCGCCAGCAGCGCAAGCAGTGCAAAGTTTTCATCCTCTTCGGGAACATCCATATCGCAACAACGCGGAGAATGGGATCTTCAGAAACAGCAACGTCGTGGTGCGCGGTTGGGCGGCATTTTGGGACCAGTCATGGCAGCCCTTGGATCTCTGGTCTCCTCCTCCTCCTCCTCGTCTCCCTCTCCAAAACGCCAACAACACCGCACACCCATCCTCCACATCTCCGAAGACTCTGACTCTGACGACGACGACGAAGGTCCCACACTCCGCATTTCCCACTCCCGCCACCCCCGTCGAAACCACCGCAGCCTTCTCGGCGGTAAACTCGACACATCGTCTTCCCCTTCCTCTTTCGCCCAGCGCAACACATCTGTGGCACGTACCACGCGTCTGGCAATGTACTACATGTCCATCCACCGCAAGCGGGTCTTGGCGGCGGTTATCGCCGCGGTGGTGGCCATGTGGTTTGTCAGGGGACGGAAGACAAGGGCGTTGGTGGTGAGGAGAGGTGGGATGGTTATTGTTCGATAACGGAACTTTGGGGAAACCTTCATACGGTTTTGGGGGGGAGTTGGCAGAGTTGATTTTGCAGATATACATATGAATTCCTCTTTCTCTTTTTTTAAAACAATCAGTGGGGGATGGGAAGGCGGGGTTTTATAGGTTACACCGGTCCCTTGTCTTTCTGTCTTCCATATGCAAAAAAAAATATCCGTGTGTACATAATATATTTTTATTTTTTCTTCATTTGTTTGAATGCTGGCCGGTGTGGTTCAAACAGAAAAGTGTTCTATCTTGTCCAACTATTGCTCAATTTGATATGCTAAAGGTTACCACGGAACCTTACTAGACTACTAACAGTCCATTTTGTTTGGTTACATTCATTGCTCAGCCTACGAGCCAGTAATGCTAGATTGACCGTGTGTGAAGCTGGGAGGGGCGTCAGAGTGTCCGTTGGGACGAAAAACAAGGGGCAATCTGAAAAGGTGCAAATGGTTCTCTTCAAAGATACCGGCAAACGACCCAGCAAAAGCAATTGGTATCCCCCTCTCCACTCTGTTCACTGTGGTATGTGGCCCCCATAACGTCTCCGCATTTCCCCATCACAAAACTTAAATTTCCACTGAGGCTTTCAAACAACCCCACCAAACCTCCTCCCATCATTCCACAACAAAGCAACCACCTGCCCCACCACATCCACTGCATCATCCTCCCGATGCTTACTGGCATCGATCGCAATAGCGCCCATAATCGCATACACGGCATCACAAACGATATCCTGATCCGTCCCATCGGGCTCAGACCCCTCGCGAACCTTACTCCGCACCCCCATACTCTCCCCAATCCAATATACCCTCTCCCTCCGCATCCCCAACTCCAACTCCTCCCGCATCGTCTTGGGTGACAGGGGCGGGAACGCGGAGAATAAGAGTTTGGCGAACGCCGCGCGGGTAATGTGGCGGCCCCAGACGCCTAACCGCTCGTTGGTGGGGGTGGAGGGCGAGGTTTTTTCGTAGGATGGGTCGGTGAGGGCTTCCAGGGCGTACGAGGGGTCGCTGAATTCGTATTTCGTGCAGGTTTGGATGAATTTCGCGGCTAAGAGTGCGTCCGGGTCTAGTTTGACGGGGGGTTCGGCTGCCGTGACGGTCATCGTGGACGGGAGGGTGGGTTGGTGCGAAGGGAGCGTGGGTTGGTGCGAAAAGAGAGTGGGTTGGTGCGAAGGGAGCGTGGGTTGGTGCGAAAAGAGAGTGGGTTGGTGCGAAGGGAGCTGCGCGGGTGCGGTTGGAAGAAAATAGGGTGTTTGGAAGGCTGCGGTTTGAAACAAGGCTTGGTTCGGAGGAGCAGGGACTGAGTTGGAATCCTTCCCAAGAACTTCATAGCTCGCCCTCAGGAATTCGAGCGCACTGCCGGCGAACAAGTGAAGGGGTGTAGGTCAGTTGTTGGCACCAACGACACATACCTACTTGACCCAGGAGAAACTGTTACGGAGCCGCTTACTCTCTCATGGATCCTCTGTTAGCAGCCTTCGCATGATTTAGAGCCTCCAAAGCGGCAGCTGCAGCACTTTGTTCGGCATCTTTCCGCTTGACGTATGGTTGCGCAGGGTTGCTCTCAAAGTGAAGACCGGCAAATGTCACGCTGCCTGTAAAGAGGGGGCAGTGATCTTCACCTGCCACACGCTTCACATCGTAAAGTATTGGTATGTTTCTGCGGTAGTGGTGCTGCAGATCCTCTTGAAGAAGTGCCTTGTAATTGTAGGGCTGCATGGCGGGTTGGGTTTTTGAGTGCAAGTCTGTCTGGTTCCGGTCATGTCGACTGTCATGCCGACCATTTCCAAGGAGCGCGCCACAAGCACATCGGGGGTATCCGACCTTCACAGAGCAAGATCACTTAGCGCAGATGGCAAGATGCCGGATAAGATACTGTATGGATTCTCTAAATGGATGGCTAAATTGTCTAACTTTTAGGAAGCTCCTTTTATCCTCGCTACGACCATCCCATGTAATCTCAGACACCCTGAAAGGTCCAAATGCCACTTCCGCCCTACTCCATCTAGACTACAGTACTAGACTATTTCGCAGCGTACTGATCAAATACGCGAATGACATGGGCGTAGAGACTTGAACAGAAGAGATTAGACGTGAGCGCGTCGCTTTCGCTGTTAATTAATCGACAAATAGACGGGGCGTGATGTTTACCGATTCATTTTGGCATCGGCCTTGTTCGTTGCCCCGAGACACGGCTCGTCACTGTCCGAATCCAAGTCCATCGCCTAGAAGTACCGGAATTGATTAGGTGTCCTTTGTTGTATCATGGAGTAGTCCAAGCGAAAAAAAATGAATAATCAGGGTGCAGTTTGATTACCTCCTCGAGTTCATCGGGCACTGTATCATGCTGTCGGATATCATCTCCATACAACAGATGAATATTCTCTTGATCTTGCGGCAAAGATGTGAAGCCTAGTACGGACACGCCACAGCTGAAGCTCATGCTTTCTTCCACCAACATCAAGCTGTCATTTTGATCTATGTGTGTAAGCGGGGAAGGATACGCACAAAGGAAAGAGCGCAAGTGATTTAAACTGAACGTACGCAACCAGTGCATCGTCAACCAATGCGGTGTCTCTCAAACACAGCTACAAAGAAGCTGTTGGTTAAACGCAACTTAGATGATTGCTGTATTGGAGCCCACCGTGAAGACAAACCTTTGCGTGTGAAGACGCTAACCGCATCAACGTCTGGAGACAAGCGCAGCCCGGTTACTTCAGATACAATATAGCGATGACCAGAAGCAGCGTCCCACTAAAGTAAATAACACAACCTCAATTGTGACAAACATGGAGTCCGCTCCGATGGCAATGTGCCCGCATAGTCGTCGCAACACCGAGAAATAGGAACGAAGAAAGGCTTGGCATTCGTCAGAGAACCTTTGCGAATCATATCATACCATGACAGAATATGGGATAAGCGAGGCGCATATACGAATACTCAATTGGGAAAACTTACGACACATGGATATTGGATGCCACATGGATGAACTGCGCATGTGCAGCATTGAGTAATGAATAACAGTCACTCATTACATTCCCATGAGCAATCCTTGCTCCTAACACTCACCTGTGTAAACTCTTCGTCTGATACATAGCAAGGATCCCTTCGTTTGGCCTCCAGTGGATCTTCAGTGCCACCCATAGCTTCCCATAATATGTGCTCCGACATAATTTCATCGTGTTGTGGATCCGTAGCCGTGAGCAGGTTGAGGATCACGTCGAATTTGCTGTGTCCAGTTTACTGAAAAATGAGTGTTCCAGGGCCTCGTTTCCATAAATATTGATGGCTACCTCAACATTGGCGAGACATTTTCGTGACAAAAAGCCTGCCAACAATGACATACAGAACACATGGTCATCAGCCACAACATGGCAAATGTTGGTTATCATCATAGGAGACGAGCGAACCACCTGGAAGCCCTGCTTTCCACTCTCGTCTCTACTACGCTTTCGCGGTTTACCGTTGGTGCCACTTATTCCCCAGACTGCTGTGTCCAGGTGAAGGAGTAAACGATGGTCACCATCTGATATACCAAGAATCGTTGGGCGGTCAATGACTAAAAAAACATGAATCACTTGAGTGGTTTGCAAGCGGTACAAAGATGCCGCCTCTGTCGAGATTGCTCATGCGTCTGCCGTACCTTCGCCCAAAGCTGTTGCGTCCTTCTTCTTGAGGTTGTCCAAGTCTACATGGAAAATTCCATTTTTCGCTTTTGTCAATGATGACACTTTGTTGAAGTCAAAGTCTGTTAGGATCTATATGTTGAGAGTGATCGAAAGCAGAATCGGTGCCAACGACGCACGTCTGATGCACCTATTCTCCAGCAAGGTGGCGTTGTGAATTTCCAGCAAAGGTTGGTGCTTCGTCTGTATTCCGTGGTTCCAAGTCGCAAATCTGTGTTGATATAAATTATCCTCTCTCAGTCTCCTGATTTGCGCTAGCTGGTACTGCAGACACGCTTCACCTTCTCATATTGCCGGCACGGTACACCAGGCGGTCAAGGACAGGTGAGCCAGTGTCCACAACAAGAAGCATGTTAACGGATCGACGAAGATCTTTTTCGTTGCTTTCCGCGTCGACGTTGTCCCTGCAATCGAGGCTTGCGGGGATGGACACCAAACTTTCCGGCCATCGCCGATCAGAGTGATGCGCAGTCGTGAGCATCCAGAACTATCAGATCATGTCTAGCCCATACCTCAGAAGCATAGAAAGTTTCAATTTTCTCCAAATGCTGCTTGGCACGACGGTGTCTGCCTCAAGAGATTAAATTTTTTTGACACGACTGCGCCCTGATGTGGCCCTAGTCAAATTACCACAAAAACTATCCACTAATCTCTGAGAAAAAGCGTATGGGGAAAGATTTTCTACAAAAACAATCCCACGCTTTCAATACTGCATTCTATCGCTGTTCGACAGGTAGTTTTGGAAATGACTGCCAACCCTCACCTCGCTGGAGCCACATTATCGGGTCCGGAATAAATCCCGTTCCATACCCAAAGAGATCGGGCTTCTTCGTGTTCAGCGCCCAGGCCATGTTGTTTGCGGAAGATGGAGATGTTAAGAATCCTGGTGTCTGCAACATTTATGTGAATCCTCCCATTCGCTACGCAGACCGCCATATTCATCGTTGCGTAAACGCGTACCCATTCAAGCTTACGCGCATTTTTTATCTGGAACAAGCCATAAGCAAAAATAGTACTACATCGCTTTCACATGTACTTACAGTCATATACGTGCGATATTTCGCAGGCGCGAGTGGGTCTGTGACAGTATGGACGAACGAATCCGTCGAAAATGTTTTCCGCCTCTCTCCTTGAGCAGCAACTACATTTGCTCACCTATTTCCTGCTCGGGGGTCCCTATGATCTGGATATAGTCGCCAACTTCGACGATATTGACCAAATCGTCTTCCAAATGGAACGAAACACCTGTCGACGAACATCAACGTCCAGAACACAAATATGTGAATTATTGTCGCCGCGAACCGTGATCTTACAGTTTGAAAAGCATCCATTCAATTTTTCGCTGGTCATCTCCCCGCGTTGTCGTACTGACAAGACAATCGGTGAGAAAAAGAAAAGGAAGCGAGATTGAGCGGACCTCCTTACATGTAAACACACGATCTGCAACAAGTTCAGGCATCGCCTGCCCGCAATGACTACAGCAAAGGTCCACTTCGTGAATCGTGACGCTGAAATTATAAATTATGCGTCGACATTAGCTTCGCCTGATACGCAAATACAGCATTGCCAGCTACCGACTTGGTCGACGTCTGCAAACGCTCGTTGTGCTCGGACCGTTTGATGACTTTTGCAAGAGGAGTGCCAGGAATGACAGTTCTACACAGTGAAATGGGTCAAGTCTAGGCCGTGGCAGCCCAAGGACGGGACCCTCATCGTGTGTACACACAACGAATTCTTATTTCTGCATTTCGTGTTGTCACATCGGAAAGTCCGACTGTATCTGTAAGAATCATTCGCATTCATCATTAAATGCCGTACCATGCGCAAGAAAGCGTACACTTTCATACATGACGTATGTAGGCAGCCAGAGGGAGGAAACTATTCCATGAACAGCGACGGGTCTGGGCGAAGTTGCAGGGGCATCATTGCGTGTTAACGCAAAAACATCTCTTACGCTCTCCAAATGAAATCTGAAGGAGAGGAAGCCGCGGTAAAGCGTTGGGTCATAAGGGAGGGTCCAATATTGCCTATGGAAATCTTACTCTCGACTAGCGGGCATGTACGCAAGACGGACGGATACCCGCACATGTTCTGGCAAAACAACGCACTTATTGCCCAATGCTGAGCGAATCAAAATATGACAGCCTTCGCCATAAACGTGAAGAAGTTTTTATGTCTTTGCAGTAAAGTGAACCGGTTATGTTCACCCACCATCTGCGAAACACTCTTGCAGGTCTTCCGACATATGAGCGATAATTTCGTTACCCAAGTCAGCTGAAAGTTGATACTCGTCAATGAAATCTCAGATCCATGCGACGTCCACGCAATTTACCATCATATTCAAGTAACAGAGAAGGATCGACTTTCAGGACGACATAATAACGATTAATGCTGGCGTTCACCTAGGTAGGGTATCCATTCAGACTTCCACTTGTTCAATTCATTAGGACCAACCAACCTGCTCCTTCTGGCGTTGGGATTCAAAGACCGCCTTCCTAACATCCTTAAGATGGTAGCGTTCCAGATCTATGAATGGAGGGAGCATTAGAATTCCGTATGGAGCCCTATGAGAATATTGTTTTGCATCTACATGCGACTATCTTGTCAACTTTCGGCACACTTTCGCGTTTAATTTCCGGTTGTTTACGGCAAAGCGAGTTCTTTGGGGTCCCGCTTTGCTGTCCCTCTTCGATTGTTGTAACCGCTGTCTCAGGTTTTAGCGCAAACTCCCTTGGCCCAACGGAGATTACTGGTGTGGAAGCCCTTTCCGGCGTTGATGGCGCGGATGGAATTCCAGATCCTACAGTTGAAGGCGTCTCTGAGCGCGAACCTGATATAGAGGAGTGTGCGATAGGCAAGCGAAATATTGCGCGGGGCGGACGCGGTGATGCAGATGGTTGCGCATCCACACTGGGTGTGGATACGCGGCAAGGGGTATGGGATGGAGGGGTGTCAATCGAAGGGGAGTTGAAAGGACGGTGCTCTGCCTGCGAGTAAGACGCGTCTGAACTAGTTGGTGTTTGTGGAGGATGCGCGTTTTGCGGAATCAAAGAGATAGCGGGGGCTACGTTCGGCTCCGTCTGAAGGTCTTGGGCGTTGTTAGTGTATGTAGCGGATGCAAAGGGAGACGGCTGTTGACGTTCACGTTTGGTGGGAAAATGAACGAGCAAACGACATCAGGAAGGGAAAGTGGCTATCAATTACGCCTGTACCTCGATAGGAGGGCGAGTCAATAAACTTTCTTCAATTGGCTTTGCTCCTAACAGAACGGCAGGCAAAGGAGTTTGCGGTTTGCGAAACGCAAATCTCTCCATTGCTGTTGGTCTGCGACCATTATCGGAGGAGTGACCAGGAAAGAGTCGAGGCGATACTGCCGAGCGGGATACAGATTCGCGTGGATTCATTGCTTCAAGAGCTTTAATTTATGGAGGATAATGTTGCAAGGCCCGAATATTTGAAACCTTTGAAATAGGGTTTCGGGGGGGCGAATGGACACGATTTTTTTGTGCGTGGGAAAATCGGGGCGCGTCCAATTTTGCGACTGATGATATTCATCAGTGATCAGATCACTTTACGATAAGTCACAGACAAAGAGATGATGGATACCCGCTGCCCCGTAAGCTTTTCGAACAAAAAATTCCCCTTTGAATCTCGCGAGTGCCCCTTCGCTTGGGGATCAAAAATTGTCCAAACCTGTCCACAAATAATGCTAATCTTTGAACAACAAAAACACATTTAAGTCTTCCATTCCCAATTCAGTCCAAAAAATAAAAACACCGAAAGAGAGTCGACAAAGAGCTTCCGTTGCCAAGTCCCAAATATGCCGTTGCGAACGGCGAGGTGTTGGACGAAGCCAACCCTATGCCGCGTTTGTCTTTAATAATGAGGGGCATCAGATTGGGACGACATCTAGATGGCGGTCTGGATGGAGTCCTTCGTTCGTGCATTGCGCGTTGCGAGGTTCGAGTGGTGCTGTACGAGCGACGCGGATGCACACTTCCTTTTCCCAATACTATAACTCTATTGAACGAAAGAAGACACCAATTTACACGTTCGCACAAATCTAGACATCATTTGCCATTTGTTTTCCTCGCCACCACTTCCACCAGGCTGCGCACACAGCTGCGCCAGCATTCGTCGCTCTTCCACATGCCCCGCAAGAAGAATGTAGTCACATCAGCAACCAATTCCGCCTTCCTCAGATCACCGCCTCCTATGTTTGACTCAGATGTCCACCGTCTCCGCTCGGCGTCGCCACATATCTTGTTGATTTCATCCCACCGGCCCTCGTCATCAGCGGCAGCAATGACGAACCTGGCCATGAAGAGCAACAGCGCACGCCTTATTTTCGCTTGTCGACATGCCAGTATTTGTAATCCTTCGTCGTTGTTGACTAGAATAGTGGCTACACATTCGGAGGCCACTTTGGCCCTCAAGGCTTGATCTGCCATCAACGTGTCTAAAAGTCCCGCCGCGCCCGTGACTTCCAAAATACCAGACAATACAACCTGTTCCTCCGTACTAACCGATGAAAGGGGCGACATCTTCAAGCACGACGACACACAAGCCCAAAGCCGGGTCACAATGCGCGTGCGCTGCGCAGCCGCAAGACATGGCCATACGAGCACAGAGACACACGCGAATGGATTGGACACTTGGGCGGTTGATGATTCATCCGTACCGAAGTCCCCCGCCGCTGGCGAGCACAACAAGCGATGAAGGCACTGGACAGCGACCAAGCGGCAGACTGTAGTGGCATCCGTGAGCGACGACGAGACTGAGTTTGGGGCGGACGATGAGAAAAAGAGCAAGGATAGAATACATTTGAGCGTGTTTGTTGCGAGAAGAGTTGCCGACGCAAGACGGGGTGTGGATTCGAGCGAGAATAAGTGGAGGGTAAGGTCTGTCAGAGAGATGAGGCAGACGGATTGGCATGCAAACAAGCCCAGCTGTTCCTGGGCGCCAAATGGTGAGCATCGACGAGGAAATTCGACGGACGACCCTGGGCTAAGTTGCCCCATTCCATCACTGACACAGACGATATTGCGCCAAACCTAATTTCAGTGTTGAATTGAGATCCGGATGCACAACAAACAAGCTGAAGTGTGGACAAGTTTAAGGCATACCCCAGTTATTTGTACACTGTATGTTTCGTTTGTGGCATCCAGCTTGGTGGCAAATTGCGCCAGCAGCGCGCAACACAATGCGCAGGCCCATGGGTCGGCGTCGGTGAATGTCGGTTCCTTTCCATCATCCATACCACCAGTCTCAGTCATCAAGACACGCACAACCGCATTGATAAGCTTCTCAGATTCCGTTGAATTCGTGGGACGGGTGTAAGGGAGGGACGAAAGCGAAGTAAGAAAGGACAATTCAAGAAGGGGCGGGGGGAAAAGGCGCCGAGCGCTGGAAGACGTTTCCTCCTGAGTCAGAACGAAGGCTCGCCGAATCAAAGCGACACCTGCAACGAGTTGACGAAGACTTGGCCGCCTATCATTCGTTGCAGCAATCACTTGAGCGAAGAAGTTCTGCAAGGCACCGTCGTAGTCTTGACCGATCAAGCAGCATGCGAGAAAAGCCGACGTGAGGGCAGAAATTCCGCTGCCGTACGAGTTGGACGTTTCTCGGGTATCATGTATCCTGCATTGAGCGTCTACTGACTGAGATCCACGGTCGGCCGGGAGATGTGAGCCCAGCATCGTGATATGATGATGAGCAGTGCTCAATTGACATGACCAGCAATTAAGGCAACGGAGAACCCGCCGCGTTTCAACAGAGTGGGCGTGGAGTGGCCGGGTGTGTGCCTGTGGCGCAGCTGGCACTGAGCCACTGACATTGACACCCGCCCGCACGCGTGCCTCCTGCTCTTTCTCTTGAAATTGACCCCCTTTCCCATTCGTCATTTCCACAAACATCCAATCGTATCCTCTTTCCAACCAATACCTAAGTTACCTAATGTCGGGTTACGGCGACCAAGTATGCTAGTTCATGTCGGCCAAGAGCCGTGGTCTTTTGTCCCGTTTTATGGCACCGGTCTGAACTCACATTCTCAAGACTGGCTACGCGGGAGCTTCTGCAGGTGGATACGGAGCAGCAGGTGGATACGGAGCAGCAGGTGGATACGGAGCAGCAGGTGGATACGGAGCAGCAGGTGGTCTTGCCCAAAGTGGCGGCTACGGCGCTACTGGGGGTTACGGTTACGATGCCCCAGCTTCGGGAGGCTACGGGTCAAACCCAGCATCGGGGGGCTACGGGTCAAACCCCGCCGAGGCCGCCAAAACCTATGCGAAACAGCAGGTTGCTGCATGCGAGGGCGCTGCAAAACCGGGGTTTCGTACAAAACTAACAGCGTATATTATCATTGCAGGGGGCCATGAACGATGATGACGACACCAACATTTTTGACAGCATTTGGCACAAGGTTCGTGTTGTGTTGACTCTGGAGATCGCTCACGGATCTCACGCGTTTTGGTGCACGGGTGTAGCTTCAGGGGAAGGAGGTCACTCAGTCGTCTGACTACAACGAAGCTGAGGTCCAAAAAGCACATCAACAAGTCTACGGTGGTGGCGAGGTAATCTGCATCCCTATGATATAATTCTGGCTCCAGCCTAAGCTATACCGTAAACAGGGAGAGTATGGGTATGGGTCCCCAACTTTGAACGACCCGAAAGTGCTCGGTCGAGCAGCCGCCCATCAAGCCTTCGAGAATTTTGAGAGACAGGGTGGTGAGCGCGCCGGTATGGGACCGCAGGACATGATCGGCATGGCTATGGGTGAGGCGATGAAATTGCTCGAAAAGGGCAAAGGACAAGGCGGAGGTGGCAATATGGAGAAAAGTGCTGTGCTCATGGTTGCAGCGGAAATCGCGATGAAGGTAAGGTCACCACGCTAAAAACCGGAACTTGAGGACGCGTTTAGGAATAACAACAAACACAAACGCCTCCGGGCAGATGTTTGCCAGCAAACATGGCGGGGGCGCTGGTGGACAGCCTAGCGGCACAATGGGAATGCTAATGAGGTAAATGCCTGTTGCACATTCTTGCCTTGGCTGACCACCTAACTGCCGTCTTCAAGCATGTTGCAAGCAACTCAAGGCGGTCACGGAGCCGGTGGCAATACAAGCGCAGGGGGTGGGAGTGGTGCGGCGGGTATGGTCATGAACATGCTCTCCGGAGGTATGCAGCAGCAGCAACAGGGCCAAGGTCAGCCGTCCCAGTTCCAGGGCCCGCCTCCGGGCCAGGCTTCTCACGACGGGGGAGGTCACCACGGCCTCATGGGTGCGGCTTCGAAACTGTTCCACCGCAAGTAAAAAGATTGCGGGGTTCAGGCTGTTGCAATTTTGTTTTCTTATGGAATGGGGCGGAAATTTGTATGTGTGGGGGCATTATGTTGCATTGTAAAGAAGACAGTGGCGATTTTGCGCATTTCAGCCGGAATGGTGATCAGTATGAGTATGTCTATTGCAATCGGTCATAATGTCCAGAAAATTTGTTGCAGGTTTTACGATTGCCTCTCCCCCCAACCCCTGGCCTCCCCTGCAAGGTCCGTGCTCGCCAATAGTTCGCAACTACTGTGTTTCCAAGATTCTGTTCGCAGACTGCGGGGCATCAAAGTTAGCCTCAGTCATTTTTCTGTCTCTGTGATCCAAAACACGACCTCAAGATCCCTGGAACGTCACCCCACCTAAGCTGGCCAGTCCCCGGTATCTTCTCCTGAAGGAGTAGACACGTAAAAGTGCGCAGCTCAGAGCTCTGGCACCAGCCGAACAGATACGACATCACCCGAGCGTAAATGTTATAGAACTTCTTTGAATTTTGAGCCGTAAACACAGGAATAAGCGCAAAGCATCCATTAACGACCCATGTCATGCCAGGGAGATCATGCAGTTCCGGGCAGACATGGGCATTACCATGACTGAAGCCGGCCGTCGGCGGATTTGTATCTGGTCCCTAAAGTAGAGCAGAGTCCGGGCCTGACTCCTGCTGCTGTTGTTGGTGCTTACCAGAGGGGCGACAAATCACGATCCAGCGACATCTCCACAGAAGCTACCGTCGGATCGGTTGGTGGAAAGAAAAGAAGCTCTTCGTCCCAAAATAACTCCTCCGAAACAAGGCGGCGGCGGACCTTCTGCGCTGTCGTATCCATCACGACCACAGGCCGTGGAAATGATCCAAGAGACGAGTTACTGGGCGCAATATCTCAACGGCGTTTGGTTGATGAACTATAGTGTTACAGTTGCATCACAAACGGTTCGGCCTTGGGATGATTCATGAAGAGTTGCGCGCCATAGTTACAAAAAATGTATTTCTGCCATTGATCTTTTTGCGAGTCGGATGAGTGCGTTATGAATGTTTCGACTCGCGCGTATCGATTAGGCCTTAAAACGCTGTTACAGTGTGTTGGTCCCTGTCAACGGGGCAAGGGGTTATTCACAGCAACCAATATATACCCGGCAGCTCCGGGG
>JADGKA010000785.1:0-14413 GCA_027604605.1 Borealophlyctis nickersoniae
ACCCGCACCTTCCCTCCCCCACTTCCCAATCTCCGTCCTCACAAGCCTCACCACCCCATCAACACTCACAAAGCCTTCATCCGTCTGCTCACCCTCACAGATCACATCCTCGGTGGGGGTATCGTCGGACGGCTGGACACCCGTCAACCAAAACCTCAAACTCCGTCCCACCTTCTCGCCCTTTGTTTCGACAAAATTGGGTTTCCAAGTCGTCCCGAAATCCGTGCGGTCAGCGTGCATGTTGGCGGATTGGGTGATCAGGTCCACCTATTACCAGTGTTAACTCAAAAACCATGATTTCAAACTTGGTCACAAAACTGACCATCTTTTCAACATCCCGCTTCTCCACCCCACGCTCCAACATGTCCTCATGCCCCTCCAACACCGTCTCGAGCGCTCGGGGACGGTACTTTTCCTCTGCGCGACGTGTGACCATGAACCAGTTGAGGGATGAGACTGATGTCGTGTGTTTTGGGTTGTATGGGCCTTAAGACCGAGTACGGGTTAATGACAGTTGAAGTATGCACTATGATCGTCAAGTGGTAGAGGTAGCCCGATGCCTCACCAACGATCGCGCCAATGAATGGGGCACCCTTATGCTCCAATCCCATCCCACGTTTCAGTCCCCTCGTCGGAGTTCCAGCATTCGAGCGATCCCTCTTGGGAGATGAAGCCGGTGTGGGTGTTGGCAC
This sequence comes from Borealophlyctis nickersoniae, assembly GCA_027604605.1. Lineage (NCBI taxonomy): Eukaryota > Fungi > Chytridiomycota > Chytridiomycetes > Rhizophlyctidales > Borealophlyctidaceae > Borealophlyctis > Borealophlyctis nickersoniae. The sequence continues at coordinate 693 of JADGKA010000785.1, forward strand.
CTCAACGGGGTCCTTACCGCTCGTAGGCGATTCGGCCCGTTGTTCTTGGCCGTTGTGTGACGCAACTCTCACGTTCGACTCGGGCGACTGCTTTTCATCAAGGGAACTGACAGCCGGTTCCGCTTCCGAATCTTCTGGTGGAGTTGCCGATTGCCGTGGAGTAGTCGCAGCCGTAGTGTGAGAGGGACAAGCAGCATGGGCGTCTCCTTCCGCAACGCCGTTTTTCGCAGTCTCCACCGTAGCCTCCTGTGCAATCTCAGCTCGCCCCTTTCCATAGACGATTTGATTCTCCGCCTGCGTTTTGATATCCGTGTTGCTCGGATCCGTACAAAACACCGGGTGACTGTGATACCACCCAACGATTCCCAACCCCATCGCTTCCGCCTGTTCAACAGCAGCAGCCTGACTCAATGGATCGGCGTCGACGGTGACACCGCGGTCGGAGCGCGTGTCGTCCCGCATTGGAAGAGCTTTTGCAATGTAGATTTCTGGCAAGTGGGGCAGCATTTTTGAGTTTGTCGACTCGTGTCTCTCCGACCGGCTTGTAAAAACTAGACCAACCGTTGGTTTTCGAGTCATATTTCCCCGCGAGATATCCAATAACTTCGCATTGCAACAAATGTGCATGCAGGTCCATCATTGCCACCGCCGCACGATGGACACGTACGTTGAACGGTTGAGCATCCTCTTCCTCTGTTCCAAATTTGTGGCGGAACGGAACGCATGGTTGCATGTCAAGTGGATCCCTGATATTGAGGATGAGAAAGGAAGCAATTGGATGGATGAAAAGGAAGTTGACATACTCTGCATAATGCCGCTGCTTAAGCACAGCAGTGCTCCGCTTGGGCCTGGCAAGAGCATATGCAGTCTTGACTTCATTGTGAGGATTGAATTCCCAGTCTTCATTTGGGGCATGTTCTTGCTGCTTCTCTGTGGGTTGAGATGGTGAAGAAGAATCATCTGACTGCGATGAAGGCGTGGACGTCTTTTTTGGCTTTTTGCCGCTGTGAAAAATGATAAAATCAACACAGTCATCAAGCCTGTCGGACACATACTGGTCGTACCTCTCAACCTTTCTGTCTGCACCTTCTCCCGTTCCATCCTCATTACTTCGTTTCCTTGGCCTTCCGCCCTTCTTTGTAGCTTCCTTGGCTTCCCATGCCGCTTCGGCCGCCGCATCAAGGTCCGCTTCCACTTTGGGGTCTAGTGGGCCCTTCTCGGCAACGTAACGAGCCATCTCCGCTAGTGCCTGAGGACTAAACAGCCGTTTGGGTATATCTTTGAACTGTCGAGTGGCGGCACCGACACGTGGATGAATGAAGCTCTTTTTCCCACCGAGGGTATACCCTTCACCTGATTCTTTCACCTGCCACAAGCAATTTGAGATGGCTGAAGCTGCCATCCAAGTGGAAGATATTTGCAGTCGACAAACCTTATCAGGCATTTCCTTACCAGCCGCACAGAGCTTTATGAAATGCTGTTGGGCATGAGACGTTACCGCGTGAGGATCTCGCGTTCCTATATGTTCTGACAACTGCGTCGGTACCAATTGAACCATAAATCTTTCCGGGATCAATCACTCAAACGACCGGGAGGAAATGCCACACCTTCTTCCAATTTCGACCGTATAACTCCAGTCCAGCCTCAAACAGTGCTTCTTCTTCGTCAGTCCATGCGCCCGTCCCAGGTTGTTTCGCTGGGACAAAAGCTGTGTCAACAACTGTGTACTGGCTTTGCAAATCCAAAAATCGAAACGCCAGCAATCAGTACCTGTTTTGGGAGTGACTGGCTTACTCTGTACCTCACTACCAGGTTTAGGGTCACATGAACCATTTTCTATTGGAGATTCGGCTCCTGAGGAGATGGATGATTTCGATTTCGTAATCGGAGACGGTGTAGCAGGGGTGGCACCTATATTGGGCGAGAACCACGAACACATTGGTCGGTCTAATCGAAAAAATTGGCAACTTCTGGATCTGGGTTCACCGCCATTACGTACCAGCCGTCACCGCCTTTGCAGGACGCCCTCTCTTTCCTTTTTTAGCATTAGGAACCTTCTTTTCAGGCTTATAATCGTCGTCATCCTCGTCCGGGCGAGCACGTTTCGCCTTGGGTTTCCGAGGTCTATAGTCGTCATCGTCATCAAAATCCATCCCACCATATCCGTACGACCCGGCCGCTTCAGCTTCCTGAAGGTAGAGGGCACGAGCGAATGCTTCATCGTCGGCTGTGTCTGCCACCGTCATTTTTGAGGACTGAATCACGAATGATGTCACGCTACTGGAAGTTGGAACAACCCATCAATAAAGGACAAATGATAACAATATCCCCTGATATTTCCCGCTTCATCAGAAATCTCACCTCCCCTAGCCGTGTCACGTAACAAAAGTCAAAAATCTGGCGCATGTAGCCAAAGTACTGTTGATGCTTCAGCGCAAACTCAAAACTGGGATGGCATACCTACTGGCAACCCAGGTATTTCTTCCCCAAACCGAACGCGCTCTATTCAATTCCCGGGAAAATGTCGGCAATAAAAGGGTAAGACACGTATTCCCGATACGCCCATTCATGCAATTTCTCAGCTGCCACGTTCCCAACACCGCCCATAATGGAAAAATCCACCGGTCGCACCTTGCGTTTCCTGTTGAGGTTATGGGGCCACCTAGCAACGGCGGGGTTGATACAAACTTGGATGAAACGAGGAGTGTCAGCCTAGCTCCCCCTCCAACGGCTGGTGTAGTCAGAATGGGTGCGGGACGTTGTGGATAGTGCGCTGGTTCTAATGATGGTGGGCAGGATCGCCAAGATGCGTCTCGGTTGGGTTTGCGTTCGGACATTCCGTATCGGACACGGTGGGCTGAACTCCAAGCCATCCCAAGCCGCTACCAGCCACGTCAATACTCGAAGCTCGCTGGGCACAGCTTTTGAGTACGTCTCAGAGTCTGTTTGGGCAGTCGCCTAAGTAACGACGGAAAACAGGTCTCTGCGTTCGATCGTCATTTTTCATTTTTGCAACTTTTCCCTTGTTACGCTCATAGTCTCGTTTGTGCAGCACCAAATGTCTTCTTCTGGCTTCGTGACAGGCGCAATCTTGTGTTTCGCTCTGGCTCTCGTCGCATTTTTGGCTTTGTATCAAAATAATACAGATATACCTCAGCGGACTGTCCGGTTTTATTTAAGAGTTTGGCCAGAATCTTGAGCTTTCCGATAAAGCCCAGTTGAACTTTCGCATAATGCCCAGTTGAACGAATGCCAAGAAGACATTCCACGATTCTCCCATATCTCGAAAGAATCTTGCAGCTCACAGAGTCGATTGACATTCTCTCAAAGAGAAACGTCTTCCACCGCTCAACGACATACCTTTCCCCATTTCCTTCGACTGCGCAATGGTCTGCGCAGGCTTTAGGACACAGACCAAATGATTGGCCAGCCCACATACAAAGCCTGGGGGGAAAAGACTGCTCCGTTTTCCAGGAGCAACGGCATAATAGGCAGAGCTTCCTCGAGAGTAAATGTCAAGAACCTACGGGTCCTTGCCCTCCTTTAATGGCATAAATAGGAACGCGCATGGTATCCTGATTATTCGGTGATGTCGATAAATTAAAGTGTCACGAGGAGTGTCCGTAATTAGGCTGTGATGCTTTGTCGCACTTCCTTGCGTCTTGCAGGTAAACCAACAACAACGCCCATTCCTCCATCCCAACTCCACCCCATCTCAATCTTCCCACCTCCCGCGCACTGGCAGCCTTCTCACAAAAGGTTGCAAAGGGTGCTAGTTGGGACTCCACTCGGTTGCACTCGCGTATTGTCCGTGTCTCGCTGCTGGACGACGAGAACACTTGTTTTCCCAAGCCCTTTCTTGCTTGTGGATGGCTCTGTTCCTGGGTTGGAACACCCAGCAAAAACAACATTTGTTTTTGTTTTCACCGATACCGAATCCTCGCGACAGTTTACCTGCAAGATAGGCGACCCTACGAGAAGTTCGTCGTTAACTAGAGCATTTTACGCTGTGCTTGGGAACGTCTTTCTTTTCTCGTGAGAGGTCACCGTAGCAACTCTCTGAAGCAATTTTCTCACGGTATGACCCTTTCTCATGCTTTCTTTTGCAAAACCTCTTGCGTTCTTGAAATGCGGACGTTCCTTTCCCGACATTGCTGACTTCATTCTATTAGGCACACGAGCGACGCAAGTGGTGTCTGCGGTCTGACCGAGATCAGCACTTCACCGCTCCCACACGTCAATATCCCATCATCCCTGCTTGCTTGCGGATACTTTTGGCGGCTTTAGATAGCTTTGCTTAGGGTATCAGTGCGGCATTAAACTTTGTTACTTCCAACTTGCCGCTCTCAGGGCGGAATGCTGCCATCTCCTTCTCCCGCCCGCGGATCCGCTTCCACGTTATCGCCACCGCCCACTGCTGGCGCGGTCGCTAGCTCGGCTTCACACGACACAGGTGGGTTATATCGGGAAGATTAGAGAAGAATTGGGGATACAAAGTGTCCATCGAAGGAACATTAGCGAAATGTTGCTGACTTCCTTTTTAAATTCGCAGCCACGGCATCAGTCGCTGGAATCCGGAACCGCATTACCGCTGCACAGTTTACACTTGCTCCACACTCTGTCACAACTACTGTTGTCACCACCACCACTACTACAACCACCCAATACCCACCTTTACACATCCCGGCGGCCCCACCAGCGAATCCTCACGAATATCCCCTTGCAGATACCCCAACGCCACCAGCGCTTAAGAAATTCTGCTTCGATCTGAACGGTGTCCCTACACATTTCAGGGAGCTTGATTTATTGCCGGAGGATTTCGCCAAACGAAAGGTGAATGCCCCTGAAAGCGGAGCAGATGAAATTTTTACCAAGTAAACTGACTCCTTTTCGCCCTCCTTATACTTCAGAGTAGCCGAAGTGGACACAGGGTTTCAGTGACAACATCCACGCAACAACATTCGGCGCCGTCTACGTATCAGCAAGTCCATCATAGACAGCATCCAGTCTCGTCACCGTCCAGGAGAAATATTCGTAAGAGGACAGCCCCTACAGAATCGGAAGACATAATGACCGCCCCCGTTGAAGCGGAGGTGTGCGCAGCTTCCCCTGTTCCTCCACCGTTAGGTTCCGTTGTCGATGCTAAAGCGAAAATACATAAACGTCGCGTTTCTGGCAATGCGCGGGTGCCGAGCCCGCCACCGCAAATGTCTGGGCCGTCCCGTTACGAGATGGGAGTACCTTCGACTACACCGCCACATATATCCAGTAATGCTCATCGTACCAAATCTCCGAACCTCCCGAGCCCGACTTTATCCCCAACATCAAACCCTACCCACCTTCCATTTCCGCAAAGCCAGCCAAACTCTGCACCGGCAACACCGCAAGGTCAAAGGGCCCTATCTCCGGATCCGTCCTCGGATGTTAATGGCCTTCACAGATCCTTGCAATCCAGCTTACTGTCGCCTGCTCTGCAACAACAGCTGGAGCTGCCGCCGGAGATGGCCAACTCCCCATCCCTTTCCGACGTACCGTACATAATATCGACGTTTGATGCCCTTCCGCCGCAACTCAAGTCATACCTCCTGCTTCACCTTCTCCGGAGATGCCCTTTCTCCACCTTGCAGTTCATCTCATCCCTGATTCTCCCCACGTTGAAGCGCGACTTCATTGGACTTTTGCCTGTGGAGCTCAGCTATCAGATTCTGCAGTATCTCGATCTTCGGTCATTGGGCCGTTGTACCGTTGTCAGCAAGGCGTGGAAAAGAGTTGTCGATGGCGAAGGTGCGGAGTTTGCGGTGTGGAAGAAACGTTTGGTGGAAGAACAGTGGTTTGACGAAGAGGAGATCCGCAAAGAAATCGAGAGTGCCTGGGCTGTTAAGGAGTCCCACAAAGCCACTCAGGAGTTGGGATTAGATCCTCTTCGCGTCGGTAGCGGAAGTTCTCACGCCGCCGCTCCACCATCTCCTCCTCTTGGATATGCCGGTGGTGATGGTGCGAATGTGAACGGCGAAGACGAAGAGTCAGGGTCAAGGTCCCGAAGCCGCGGACGCATGTCCAAGCGTAATTTGGTCGGCGTCGACAGCAGCTCGACGCTCAACAATGACGCTCAGCTCGCTTCAGGTCACAGGTCTCATGAAGCGCCACCCCATCTTCATAAGCACCTGTTCCGCCGTCACCACATGATTCGTCAGAATTGGATGCGCGGTCGATACAAGCACGTATCATTCCCAGGGCATACATTCAACGTCGTCACTTGTTTGCAATTCGATGCTGAAAAGATCGTGTCTGGTTCCGACGATCAAACCATCCATATTTACGATACTTTGAACGGAGCGCTCCTCAAGCGGCTTGAAGGTCATGAAGGAGGCGTGTGGGCCTTGCAGTACTTGAACTACACTCTTGTCTCTGGGTCGACCGACCGCACTGTGCGGGTGTGGGATATTGACACCGGTCGCTGCACCCACCTTTTCGAAGGCCATACCTCGACGGTGCGTTGCTTGATGATTGTCAATCCCAAGAAAAGCGATGAATATCCTGGACGAATGGAACCTTCCATGCCCTTGATTGTTACTGGAAGCCGTGACGCCACTCTGCGCGTCTGGCGCCTTCCGGATCCTAAACGCGATCAACCGTATCTCCCGCCGGGAGGAGGATCCTCGCCACCTTCTCCAGACGCGGCAAACAACAACCCCTTCTTTATGCACGTCCTTAATGGACACACCAGCAGCGTTCGCGCCATTGCCGGGTCGGGTAATGTGTTGGTGAGCGGGAGCTATGACACTACAGTTCGTGTGTGGGATTTGACTAGCGGAGATGCGGTGCATGTGTTTAGGGGACATAGGGAAAAGGTGTACAGTGTTGGGTACTGTCACGAGTTGAGGAGGGCTGTTAGTGGAAGTATGGATTCGACTGTCAGAGTTTGGTGTACCAGGACTGGTCAGGCTTTGTTTAATCTTGAAGGTAAGAACGTTTACTGCGTTTCCTGTGCAAGCATGGTTGCTGAGTCCATCCTCGGTTACAGGACATACATCCTTGGTCGGACTGCTGGAACTCTCCCCGCAATACCTCGTTTCCGCAGCAGCCGACGCCACCCTTCGTATATGGTCACCTACGACCGGCCAATGTCTAGCAACCCTCACAGGCCATGCAGCCGCCATCACATGTTTCCACCATGACGGCAAGCTCAACCGCATAGTCTCTGGCTCCGACGGCGGCGTGAAAGTATGGGAACTTTCATCCGCCGGCTACGGATCCAACTCGCACCACCCATCCGCCACCGGACCTGCCTTTACGCAAGGGCCGTATGGACGCGAACCGGTTTACGGGCGCTTCATCCGCGACCTTGTCGGACAAGTCCAAGGTGTGTGGCGTGTGCGGATGGATGAGCGCAGGCTTGTTTGCGCTGTCCAGAGGGAAGGCAATCGGACGTGGTTTGAGGTGTTGGATTTCGGAGAGGGCGTTGAGGATGGGGTTAGAATTGAAGGAGTCGGCGATGGCGGTGGGGTTGATCAAGGTGAATCCCACGTTGTTGGTGCGAGAGGCGGGAGTGAAGATTTGGAAGGGGAGGAAGACGAGGATGAAGAGGAAGACGAGCATGATGAGCAGGAAGAGGAGGATGAGCATGACGATGGGGTGGGGAGTGGCGAGACGAGTAACGAGGACGAAGTGGAGTGAAGCTTTGGATGCCCGGAACCCCTATTTCTGCCTCGCGGGAGGAGCCGTGCGGGCCGTAGCCGTAGTGTCAATCAAGACATACATGGTCTCTGCACGTATACACCAGCACTAGAAAACGGAAAAACGGCGGTGGACCTACTGTGGCGGTGACGACGGGCTGGGGAGAACCACACACGTGTCTGTGTTTATTTATTTTCCTTTTCCTTTTCTCTTTCTTGGGGCGGTCGGAATTGCGGTTGGCGCTTGGGTACTTGCGAGGTGGTGAGAATAACGTGTAGGGGAGGAACCGGGATAATAGAATCCATGAAACAATTGTCCTGTTCTCCATTTGGTTCTGTACCGACTTTCATTTTATTAAACGAAACAGCTCACATCCAATGTTCATTTGTTTTTGCTTATGCCTGACCCCATCACTGCGTCCCGGGTATCCCATGATATCGTGGTTTTCCTTCATCTCCTTCACTCAGAATCCAAATCTATGATCAAGCTTGGATCACCGCACCGGTCCGTCCAAAACTCAATCACACCATCTCCGTCGTTTATAACTTGCGACGGCTGCGGTGCGGGTTGGAGTTGGGTCGGCGGGTTAGCAACTCTCGGCCGCGGTGGCAAATGAAACGCTGACGTCCCGTTAGCCTCCAAAGACGTTCTGCCCGGTGGCAAATGAATCGTTGACGTCCCAACAGGCTCCAAAGACGTTCTGCCCGGTGGCAAATGAAACGTTGACGTCCCAACAGGCTCCAAAGACGTTCTGCCCGGTTGCAAATGAATCGTTGACGTCCCAACAGGCGAATCAGGGGGCAATTCCCCATCCTCAGGCCCATCCTCTTCCATCGGATCGTCCTCATCCTCATGTTCCTCTTCCTCATCATCATCTTCCTCATCATCATCTTCCTCATCATCATCATCATCATGATCCTCCTCCCTAAGAATCTCCCCCTTCTCACCAACAACATCCAAATCCTCACCCGCATCCTCAACCGAGAAATCTCCGTACCCAACTTCACCCATGAACCCTTTCTTCATCGCCATGCTTTTTCGGTCCAGGAATTGCGTGAACCGGTCGCCTTTAGCTTTCATCGCCGGTTTGTGGGTGGCGAGGGCGGAGGTGAAGAGCAGGGTTGGTTCGACGCGACGTTTCTTTGGGGAGGTGGGGGGTGAAGGTGCGGAAGTCTTGTGTTTTGCGGCGGAGGGTTGAAAGATGTGCGGAGAGACGGGAGCGGTGGGAGCGGTGGGTCTGCGCTTGTCGACGATGGGAATGAGATTGGGATTGGTGAATGTCGCTGGTGCAGGAGAAGCGACGTTGTTTCCTTTTTTGGCCGGAGGTGGGACGTTGGTTCCTTTCTTGGCAGGCGGTGTGAACTTGTGGAAAGGAAAGTTCAAGGAGAAGTTTTGGGGAGTGTCGACAAGCGGCGGAGGAAGGGGAGGGACAGCCCCTTGATTGCCAGTCGGTGGTACCCACGGCGCCTGCCCCCGCGAAGCAGAGCCAAAAGTGGACCGGCCTGTCAAGACCGCCGGCGGGCGATTGTTAGACGATGGACGAGAGCCGTGTGGATGCCCGCCGTTGGAAAGCGGCGGAGGAAGGGGAGGGACAGCCCCTTGATTGTCTGTTGGTGGTACCCACAATGGCGCCGGCCCCGGCGAACCAGAGCCAAAGAAGCCAGAGGTGAACGGGTTTGCGAAAGGCGGTGGCGGGCGATTGTTAGACGATGGATGAGAGCCGTGTGGATGTCCGCTGTTGGATTTGTTCTTGGACTTTTTCTTTTTCTTCTTAGCCGTTTGAGTCTGTTGGGGAGCGGCGTTCTTTTGAGTCTTTTGAGTCTGTTGGGGAGCGGCGGACTTGGGAGCAGCGGGTTCCGGAGCAAGAACCGGGGGTTTGCGAGCAGCGAATGGGACCCAAGGACCAGTAGAGAGCTTTGCATCAGCTCGCAGCGTGTTCAACATTCTCGAGTATAACGTTTTTCGACTCACTTGGGGAACGTTTTCACGAGGGGATTGGCCTGGCCCATGTCCAGGTGTAGTATCAAACTTTCCCGACACAAAACCCCTCCATGCCTCAACCACATCAGTAGGCGCGCTGTTCAACGGTCCTTCTGGTGATTTGAAACGACGGAGGGTGGATGTGATTGACGGTGAGCGGGATCGTTTTTCAACGAAAGGTTTCGGAGGAGAATCGGGCGGCGGTACCGGCGGGGGACTAAGAGTCGCATCCCGTTTGCAATCCACTAACATAAATAGCAGCGCAGTTTAGCGACAATGTACAACAGCAAGGCCCGCCTGTATGTACAGTCGGGTTTCGCCAAGCAGTCCATATAGCGATCCAGGCCTGCACCTCCCAAGTGCCCACCGAAAAGCTTCGCAACCCCCCTCACGATCTTGAACCGCAGACCGTAGGAAGCAATACCCATCTCCGTTTTCAATACATCAAGAGTAACTTCTTGCAGAATCGAACCGTCTATGTTATGTTCTTATCGGGCATTTCGTTAACGTCAGCAGGTGTGGGACAATCGCAACGCGACGACGCGGGCTTCGCAAACCTTGGAATTTTTCAGCGGCGATTGAGAATTCGGGACCGCCGAGAGTCAGTACCCATTCACAGACTTGTGAGGTTGACCAAGCGGTTGGGTTGGTATGCTGCGGGAGTGTCATCCTGGGTGCTGATTCGATCGATTTGACGGGAAGGAAGATGGACATGGGCCTCAATGTACCCAAGCAGGCCCGGACGTGGCTTATCCCACATGCAATATGATTGGTTGGTTTGGTTGGTTCGTTGGTTGGTTCGTTGGTTGGGGTCAACACAACGCGTCGAGGAGTTGGCTCCAGTTCGTATGCCATCCGCACTAAGTTGTCCTTTCTCCACTTTTCAAGATTGCAAAGCGGAATCCAGCAATCATGAGACGATGAGACTGCACGATCTCGTTGCGTTGATCCGCACCGAATCAAGAACATTATGTACTCTGGGATCATAATCAAGAAATTACCGCACCACTAGGGCATTATTGGTTGATTCGTAGGTTAAACTTCAACCCCACAATTCCTATCTTAAAAACCTACTCTACACCCACCGAAGTCCCAACAAACTTTAAAAAAAATTACCAACTAGTATGTCCCGGCGGATGATGTTTATGCGACACAGGCGCATACACCCCCGGCGCAATCAAATGACAACACTCTACCCCCGCCATCCAACTATCCGCCAGCAGGCGAGTGACGTCCCACCGCGTGTCCGGGTCCGGATCTAAGATATGGTAGAGGGCGTTGCGGGGGCCCGGTGGGAGACGGTCGAAGGGGGAGTAACCTTTGACACCGTTGGGGCGTCGGCGTTTGAGGTATTCTTGGTAGTAGTGGTCGCTGGGGCGGGCGACGCGCCAGGGGACGGACCGGAAGAGCATGGAGTAGTAGATTATGCCTATGTGCCAGGTGGTCGAGGTGAAATAACATCAGATTTACCGGGATCGGCTTCCTGACAGTGTTTCAGAAAAAGGAAACTTACCACACGCCCACACATCCACCTTTGTCGACTCGTACTCCCCACCTTCCCATTCCTCCGGCGCTATATACGGTTCCGACCCACACAAACCTTTTAATTTCCGCGGCGCCTTTTCAAAACACGTTCGGAAGACTTGGGAAACTCCTACAGTCAGTCACCCAATGTTGTCAGTATGCATCCCCGGTCCAAAAAGAAAATCACCCCTGCACTCATCTGCCAAATACCCACCAAAATCCGTAATCTTCAAAATCCGATTCTGCGCATCCAACAACAAATTCTCCGGTTTCAAATCCCTGTCAATTCCCACTCACAACATTAGTCCATTCCTTACGCCTCTCCCTCCCCACACACCCCGCATCGTTTCACTCTCACCTATGACTCACACCAACAGAATGCAAATACGCCACCCCATTCAACAACTGCTTAAACAGACAATTAATCTCGTCCGCGTCGACGATATCCCCTTGCGTGATGTGGTTGTAGAGGTCCCCGCCGGCCATGTATTCCATTACTTGGCACCATTTGTTGCGTTGCTGGGTTTGCCCGACAGGTGTGAGAAAGAGGTTTTTAGCGGAAATACAGAAAGGAAAAGTACCTCGTCTTGGATGAGGTCGACGGTTTCGATGACGTTTTCGTGTTTCATGTTTGAACTGAGTGGGTGGTGTCAGGGATACGTCTCGAAAGTGTGAAAAAGCGAAGGGCGCTTTTTTTTCCTCACCTTATGCAGAATTCGGAGATGAGTTTTTTGACGTATTCGCGTTGTGTTTCGTCTTTTCGGCGTTTTCGGAATTCCTGGGGAACACCGGTAACCGGGTCAGTTATGCAGACGGGTGTATAGGCCGTGGTGAGGTTTTCGGGGTGATACATACCTTGATAGCGTACAACTTCTCGCTTTGAGCAGCTTCATGTTTCTGCGCCTACAGAAACCAAAAAAATGTCACCACCCCTCCCTCCACTCAAAACATCCACCCCATAACTACGACAACTCACCAACCGCACAGTCGCATGCGCCCCCCGTCCAAGCACCTGCGTAACATGCCCATACTTATTCGCCATCGACGTTTCCGAATGCGATCGCGCAATCGCAGGTCTCTCCCCTCCCGCTCCTCCTTGCCCCTCATCCAATTCCACGACCCCCGACGCGGACCCCACGGAATGCGACGCGGCGCGTTTGTGGCGCGTGCCGAGGAGTTCTTTGAAGAGGTTGTGTTTTACGTGGTGGTCGTCGGGGTGGGTGTTGTTTGTGAGTGTGGTGGTGGTGGGGTGGTTGTTGTTGTTGTTGTTTGTGCCGTGGTGGGTGGGTTTACGGTCGGTGGATTTCGTTCTAAAGAGTGTGAACCGGTCTCCACCCGGTTCCTGCGGTGGGGTGTCGGAACATGGCGAATCGTGGAGCGACGGAGCAATACGGTTGGGTGTAGTCGTAGAAGGCGGGCGCGGGGACGGTGTGGACGCGTGGTGCAATTCGTCCCTGCTACGGGGTGTTGGCGGGGTGGTTGTAGAGCTTCGGTGCGGGTCGGGTGAGACGGATCCGTCGTCGCTTTTGTGGAGATGGAGGAGTTTGGAGATGAGGGATTCGGTGCGGCTTACGGGGCGAGGGGAGGGGAGGGCGTGGTCACGGTGGAGTGAGCCTGGGTAATGTAATAAATGGACGACGCCTACTACGTCGGATCCTGCTTCGGGTGCTTTGTCCTTTTCGTGATCTCTGTCCTCTGGTTCGTGGGTGCGGTCAACCTCTTCGGTGCTGTGTTTGTACCCCGCGCGTTGGGGACTGGAGGGTCGCGAAACGACAATTTCCTCATCGGATGTGGATTTCGCGTGGAAAATGCGTTGGATGAGGGTATGTTTTCGTCCAGGGGTCGAAAAAGCCGGACTGTAAATGTATGTCGAGGGAGGATGCAAGGCGGGATGTTCATCCGTCTCATCCGCATGCTCCTCCTCATCCCTACCCTCCTCTTCCCCCTTGGCAACTCCATCGTCCGCAGTTGCACCTTCACCCTCCTTCTCTCCCTTCCAGACCTCTCCAAAACCCATGTCCGGCCCAAGATACCTCCCAATCATGTGTCCAAGTCCAGATACCCTCCTCCCCAGGTGAGGCCCCACCACCGCTTCCGGATGCTGCGGCAATGTCACACTCTCCGTCGACCCCTCCTCAATCGGATTCAAATTGGCACTCGGCGCAGGTCGTTTAGGCGCAGGTGTAGCAGGTGTAACCAAAAACATGATCCCATCATCATCGTCCGATTCATCCGACTCCTGGTGGTCTCGCGTAGTAGTAGCCTCCCCCTTCTCACTCTTCCTTCGTCGTTCTGGCCCGATATCCGTCGCCGAAGCACTCATATCCTCCTTTGACGCCCGCCAATCGCTTCCTTCACTTCTCGCGCTCCCATCCACACTCCCTTCCTGCGACACCGATACGACACTCGCCGAACCCGACGACGCCCCAACGCTCACGAGACTCCCGTGCCCGCTTTCGAGTTTCAGTTCAGGCCATTCGCCGCTTCCGCTCACACCAGAGTCGCGGGGTGGGAAGGGTGGGGATTGGAAGGGTGTGGAG
>JADGKA010000786.1:0-14403 GCA_027604605.1 Borealophlyctis nickersoniae
GTTCTGGGAAGGGGAAAATGTATCGTGAATATATCAGATATCAGTGATTTTCTCAAAATTGAGCTTCATAGCTGCGCGCGCAGACTCCATGTTTCTCTCAAAAGCCTGCTACACTTTCTTCAGCTAACCTCGCAAATTGTGTATCTCTTTGCTCCTTTACAGCATGTTTGACAAAATGGACGCACAAAGGCCAACAATTTGCGGGCGTCTGATTTCAGTGATTTTCTCGAAATTGAGCTTCATAGTTGCGCGCGCAGATGGATGTGCAACTCAGTGCACCCCTTTCCGCAGCTAACCTCGCAAAGTGGGCACACTGGTTTTTTGCCACTTTTACAGCATTTTCGCGGCAGACTTTCAAGGGCAACAAATCGCGGGGTTCACATCTCGTTTGTAAACTGGATACCCACCGGCCTTCCAACGCGTCAGACGCGCGTCGTTGGGCACGCTGGTTGGAACGGCCGCAATGCCCTTCTTTCAACCCTGGCGCCAGCTGGAACGGCCGCAATGCCGCTTCTTTCAACCCTGGGTACGCCAGCGGGAACGTCTGCAATACCCCTTCTTTCAACCATGCGTATGCCAGTGGGAACGGTAGCAATGCCGCTAGCTCCTGCAGCCGCCCAACTAGGAACATCAGTCACGGGACTGATGCCTTCAGTGGCCGGGGTTTCCGGTGATGGTGGGAATCGTGCGGGACTCGATGCAACGGCGGCGACCGGTAGTGGTCATGTCCGGCGCTACGATACCGGTGCGGTACCCGATAGCGTCTGGAATGATGGTGCGGCGGTACCCGATAGCGTCTGGAATGATGGTGCGGCGGTACCCAACGTCATGGCTGATGCGCAAACCGCCTTCTATGGGAGGTTATTACGGGCCTGTGATGCAAGGGGCTGGTGAAAGGGGTGGTCCCTGGTTATTACGGGCAAAGCCCGATGCAAAAATGCGTTTACTATTGGGGTTACTGGTGAGTACAGTTGGTTGTGAGACGGGAGGAGCGTGGGTGGCGGGGTGCTGCGCAATTGCAAACAAATATCGCCGTCGTCGCGAGCGGTACACATGGAATGGTGGGGCATTGGCCGGGAAAGTATTGTACAAGTGCTGATTTGATTGTAAACACTGGAGCTTGTTAGAATTTTATGTGGTAGCCGGTTCATATTGATTTCAGGCTATTAGTGATTTCTGGAGGATGCGCAGTATTTAGGTGATACTGTTTACTTCATTCCCGCGAGTCACCAGGGGAATTGGAGCTTTGGAACGGGCCATTTGACCCTAACTCCTATTTGAGCTACCGACCGACCATTTAACCTCGTATCAGACATCACTGACTTCTGGTTTCACTCACAACCACGACGTGTTTACACACCACCCACAAGCTCCTTTGCATCCCTAAACAACAGCTCTACCGGCCCCACCACCGCCTCATTTGCACCCCCCTCGACCTCCAGACCGCCAACCTTCCTAAACACAACCCCACCCTCCAACGCAGGCTCCAAATCCATATGCCTCAACGCACTGACTCCACCCCGCACCACATCCACATCAAACGCAATCAACATCCCACCCACAAGCTCCTTGGGCGCCCAAGGCGGGTACTCTACATTCTCAAACATAAACACATCATAATGCCAATGCCTGCTCACTGTCTCTGTGTTCACACCCTCGTTTCCTTTCTTCTTCCGGTCGCCAATTTTGAGGCGTGGTTGCCTGTCATGTCCGTCCCGTGCAACCCGCACGCGGATTCGTCCGTACGCAGCATGCTCATATACACCCGCGTAGGCCTCGATATTATCATGCGACGGCCGCGTACCCTTGACCCTCCCCCGCTCCCTCTCCTCCCTCCGCCGCTTCAAGATCTCCCAGATTGAGTTTTGGATCGCCAGCCACCGATCCCTCCACGGCGGGGAGGGTAAATGTGGCAACTGGATGCGGTCCGCGATGACGCGGCAGAGTGTTTCGGGGAGCATGGAGATGAGTGCGTTGGTGAGGATGATGATCCCGAGGGCGGAGTCTGGGTGGAGGCAGATGTGGGAGGTGTAGCCGATGAGGTTCCCGCCGTGGGAGAGGGTGAGGTGGTTGCGGTAGTGTTTGATGTTCCAGCCGAGGGTGTAGGAGGTGTAGCTCTGCGGGAAAGGGAAGAGACAATGGTGTAGGTCGGCAGTGAAAGTCGGGAATCAAGGACACCACAGCTGGGTCTCCCACGTTTTTGATACGGTAAAGAAACGGAGCTTCCAACCACTCACCTCTTCCTGAGGAAAGATCCTACCCTCATCCAGCACCATATGCGGCCTCATCAGCATGTCAAACTCCTTCTCCCCAACCATCCTCCGGCCATCAACCACTCCTCTGTTCAACAACATTTTAGCCCATTTAGCCAAATCTACAGCATTACTCCCGATCCCACCCGCAGGCGCTTCCGAATTCATAACATTGTTGATTTCGATCGGAATGCGGACCGCTGTGCCGTTGGGGAGCACGATGTAAGGTTCGGCATAGTCGGGCTGGTGAGGGACGGAAGGGATGTGAACGGTGGTGGAGGTCATGTTAAGCGGGTTGAGGATGGTGTTCTGGGTGAGGGATTCCCAGGTGCCGAATGTGGACGTGTTGCCTGCGATTGAGCCGGCGAGGAGGTACATCAAGTTGCTGTCTTTTGGGTGTTTCGCGGGAGGATTTAGTGCTATGAGGAGCGTCCCTGCAGCAACGATATTGGCTCGTACATTGGAACTTTTCGCGCAAGTCGCGAGTTAGTTCAAGATGTTGTAACCTATCCAGAATAGCGTCCCCGCATTTGTGAATTTGGGCCATGGGATCGTGACGGGGTAGGCCCTGGCACCATCATATCAGAAAACACACCAAAGGAATACATGCGCTGAACGTTCCATAAACGGCATCAGTCGAACGCATGCTCACTGTTCGATGAGATAACAAGTCCAATAATGTTGCCCGTTCCGTCACCACCGGGTCATGGAATCGTACGTTCCGGTACTGATTGATCGGTGTATTCCACGATAGTTTTCCCTCCGTCACAAGCGATGCCACTCCAAACGATGTGAAGGCCTGACAAAAAGGACATCAGAACGCAACGTTCCTTTGGCTTTTTTTTGGCCTACGAAGTCCCGTTTTTCACCACCTTTGTCATACTCGCAATAGAGAACACCGTGTTCTCGGTCACAGGCTCCCCCATGTCATTCTTTACTCCAAACCCTTTGCTGAGGATTGTTTCTCCG
Organism: Borealophlyctis nickersoniae; assembly: GCA_027604605.1. Taxonomy (NCBI): domain Eukaryota; kingdom Fungi; phylum Chytridiomycota; class Chytridiomycetes; order Rhizophlyctidales; family Borealophlyctidaceae; genus Borealophlyctis; species Borealophlyctis nickersoniae. The sequence goes on from JADGKA010000786.1 coordinate 3,222, forward strand.
TTGTGGACAATGGCGACACTCATGCCTGGAGCCCGAAAGTCTTTGCGGAGTTGTTCGAGCTCCGCCTCGAGAGATGGGAGCAAGTCATCTTGGGAGGTGAGTACAAACTGGTGTGCAGCAGAGCGTGGGCCCCGCGGCAGGGTTTCAGCATGAGTGTGGGTTTGCAGGAAGGAGCAGCACAACGCCGACGCGAGAATGTAGATGACGGTGTGCATTGAAACGAATGGTGTGAAAACAGATGCGAGTCGCGCTTCGACGCGCTGCTGATGACTTGGACCATCTTTGCCTTCTGTGCGAAGGTTTGTTTTCTTGTTGTTTTCTCTTGTTTGTTTTTGGGAATTGGTTTCTCTTCGTGTGCGAAGGGTTTCTTGTTTCTTAAAACAGCCTTTTCGGTCTTTTTCTTCTTTGTTTTTATTTTGGTATTTTTTCTTCTTGTTTTTATTGGGTGACAAGCAAACCAAGAGGCGCCTGCAGTGGAGTTCTGCAAGGACCCTCCCTCCCCCAGAGTGGAATGCTCTGACAAGTACGCCCCAGGCGCCCCCATAGTGGAGTGCTATGACGACCCTGGCCCCCCCCCACAGTGGAGTTCTGTGACAAGGCAGCGGGTTTGATTGTAAAGAAGCAAGAAAACGGGGGAAAGTGTGCTCCTTTTTATATTCCAGAGACGTGGCGCGGTTCTATCGCGCTTGGGTGCTTGGAGAAGGCCTTTTGGGGGCACAGTCATACAAGGGCCCTTGCTTGGACCCTGCCAACTTCAATTTCCGACGTTCATTTCCGGTTGACGTGACCACCGACAGTAAGCTGTAGGTATCCTTCACCTCTAGCTTATCTAGCATGGTATCCAGAGTCCGCTATGGCCATGAGGGCCAAGTCCTATTCATTTGTTAGGTAACATAGGAGAAATGATGGAGCAATATCGGCCAATGCAAAGTTAAGACCGTGGACGGTGGAGCTGGGTTGGTTGAGCGCTTTAAAGGGTCGAGAGGGGTGGCCAATACGGAGCTGGGTTGGTTGAGCGCTTTAAAGGGTCGAGAGGTGTGGCTGTGATCAGTTGGTGAAAGTTTGGGTATATTACAAGACTGTACACAACCATATGATGATGACGATGCCCTAACAAAAGGGTCCACCAAAATGGCGAAAGATCATCAACCCGACTCAGACCCCCCATCCAACACCATACAAGTCATATTTCCCTTTTCCCCCTAGAACGCGTGCCCATGCACCCAGCTCGCCCTCCCAAACCCACTCTCCTGCGTCAACCCAGCAAAGTGTTCAAACCCCTTTGTCCCTCTCGCGTAATCCACGAGCGACATGATGTTGCGCGTGACAGATTGCAGACTCCAGATGCCGATGCGTTTGAGGTGCCGTGCACGCTCGCGGTCGTTTTGGACCATGTTTGCGACGGCGCGGCCGACTTCTTCGCCTAGCACGTCGACGAGACCGGCGCTGTAGACTGTCCATGCGCCGTCGAATTTGCTCTGGAAAGGGGGGAGTGAGGCGTTAGTTGATCGCGCGAAAAAGTAAAGGCGGAAGGCGCAAAAGAAGGAATGGGATGGTAAAACTAACCTGGTTCATTTTGGCGCTGAAGGAAATGGCAATCGACGTTCTCACGGCGTTCATGTACGCGACGATGGGTCGAATCAGCGCATTGTTCATGTAGGACAAGTGCGGGGTTGACAATGGAACCGCAGCCTTCAAGTCGTTCAGACGCACGTTCCACACCATCACCAGTTGAGGATCCTGTTTGGATGACGGGATCGCATCGAGGGATGGATCATCCTCAACCCGATAGGATTGAGAAGGGAACAGGTCCACGCGACCAGACGGTCGCACTGGAGCGCTGGTGGCCAGTCCAGGTGTAGACGATGCCTCAGCAGTGGTGCTCCGAGTAGTTCGCTGGCTGTGTTCTTTTTCCTGATGGGAACGGCGTTCACCGTTTTTGGAAATGACTTCTTCAATTTTGTCGAGAGCAGAGTCTTTCATTTCCTCGATTTCTTCCTTGATGAGATTCAAGATATCGGCACCTTGGGTTTGCGGAAACAAAAGTTGCAAGTCAACGTCGAGGGTGCCGCGGGTGATCCAACCAAAGGGACCAGTTGATCCCCGGTTAAGGTGCTCAATTGGAACACCGTTGATTTTCAAATGAGACTAGAAAGAAGGCAAAAGATATTAATATCGAACCATGTGTGGATTCCAAGTTGCAAACGATTCTCACAATCTTTGCCCATTCTCCGTGTGCACCGTCTTCCAAAACAATGTCATGGCGTTGGGGCTTGTGGACACTGAACAAGCAGTTGTCGAACATGCCGGTGATGGAATCAGCGCGCATGAAATCGTACAGAAGCCATTGTTTACGAAGACGTGGCAGTTCCGCGTTGAAAATGGAGATTGTGTACGGTCTGAATTCAGGGTTCAGCACCGTCACAAGGAAGTCTTCAACCACGAAATCGCCAATCTCGAAATCGCCCATTTGAGCTACACGCCGGGTCGGAGTCCACTCCGGGTCCCACCAGATATGACGGCGATCTTTTGGAATGGTGCTCTGATTAGTATGCACACGTGATGTCTTAACCTTTCTGAAAAGGGGTACGTACCAACCACGCCTCGTACACCTTTCAGGGTGCATTTTGTGACAAGGCCCCGTCCTGATAGAGGTAAAAAGACGATACTAGTCAGTGAAAGCACAAAATAAACGCTTGGAGGAACGGAAATGAACGTACCATCTAGCCATTGCCACAACGACAGCGATACGTCCACGTGTCGAATCGTCATATCCCAATACGTAAAATTTGTATCAATTTCTTCATCCGTTAGAGGTGCCAGACCCCTTTTTGCTCTATCCATCTTTTTCCACTCCTTCCAGGTATCCGCATTGCACACCAATGACACATTATCCAGACGAATCCTTCCATCAGCCCATCGCGGAACGATGGCCGACTCGAACATAACCTTCCAACCAGTTTCATGAGTAAGGTAGTCGCTTACGCGTTGTGCAAAGTACTCTTGAAATTGCAGGAATTACAGAAAAATACCGTCAGGACCCACTTCATTAACGGAAACCGGTTCTCCCAGCTTGTCCTCACCTTGAAATTGCAGACTGTTGATGACAGCAATCACCAACGACACAAACGTCGTAGTCCCAGCCAAGATAAACACCGTGTGCCCCACAAAGATCCACGACCCCAGCGCCAAGATATCGTCCATCTTCCACGGCCGTACTTGTCCCGTCAAAAACAACCGCACGCGCAACCGCAACCGGGGCCAGAATCCTTGCACCTGGGCCACCAGAGCGCGGCGAGCGGCCAAGAAGGCCTTGGTTGCGTCCGATGCAGCAGAGTACTGTCGCGATGCAAAGACACGCCATGCGGTTGGTTGCGTCAATAGACGGAAGGGAGACGATGGGCCGCGGGAAAAGAAGCGAGACGCAAAGGGGAAGAGGAACGGGCGCGATGAGTGGAACTGTTGGAAGTTGGGGTTGGTCCTGCGACATTTTTCAGACGACGACGAAGAGGCGTTTGGGTTTGCACCGGTTCGTCGGGTTGAAAAGAAGCGTCTCGACAGGTCGTTCTGACATTGTGGTCTTGCACCCCACGGGACGAGACGGGAGGAGAGGAACGGGCGGATATTGTATGCACGGGCGAAGCGAGGCGAGAGAGCGCCAGCAAATAGCATTAGGCCAGTTATTTGAGCCTTCTGCCCCTGCGAAGCGGTTGGCATCGCGTTGGACTGAAAGATGGGATTGTCCTGTGTTGTCCTATCTCATAGGAAAATGTGGGCAACACTTTCTCTTCGCTCTTGCAAATGGAAACAATTGCAAAATCAATGAAATCGGATGTGGCGCAGTCTGAAGTAAGACCGGTATCCAATGGGGACGCGCAGTTTCTCGGTTTCCAGTCTGTTCTTTCCTCTGCGTCAAATTGTTGATACTTACAAATCGTGCGTGCGCGTGCATTTCCAATAATGCGGGTTCGGAATATATCAACTTAATACGGTAGCATGATGAAATACCGCAAAATCCAATCCGTTTACTGGAATTTTCGCTCAAAATGACATCGTTCATCACCACTGGTACTGCATGTCAGTCGCGAATGCTTTTGAAGAATAGGGGTGTTTTGGAGAATAGGCGCGCACGCACAAGATGAGAGGAGCGGAAGGACAGAGACCAATCAGCCAACGACCGGCAAATAAAAAATAAGCATTTCTCTTTCCCAGCAACCCGCCATGCAGCCAATATCCAAAGAACATTTGGGACCACACGCATTGAACTGAGCAACTCCACTTCCACTTCCACTCATCAGCAATCCTTATCCGAAGTGCCAAAACCATTTTGCCCCCAAAACGGTGCAGCGTCCTAACATCTCCCCTATACTGGCAACTCAAACATTGCCATATTGCCGTCCTCCAATATCCGGCCAGCCGCAACACCCAGAGTTTGCGCGGGCTCAATCAATCAAGGTTTGCTGCAGGTCCAAAGTGAACGATGGAATAAAATGGAATAAACGTGTGTCTAGTTTCTTTCAGCTTTGTAGTGGGAAGTTTCTTCGAATATAACGACGGGGAGTTGTAACGCGTCTCCCATCTTTGTCTTCTTGACGGGTCCTTAACAGCAAACACATCCCAGTCAGCAACTATTGTACCATTCAGACCATTCGCTGACAGTGCTGAGCGTTCCACTATCGCATAACATATGCTTTTTTTAAGGATACCAAAGCACATCAAGCGGAACGACGTGCACGACTCTCCTGATCCATGGAACAATCCCGACCATTCCTCCTCAGAGACAGAAAACGAAAACAGAGGTGGCATGGGTGGGAGCAGAAAGATGTTGTTGATGACATGAAAAGAAAACAATACTTCAAAGGATAGGAGAGTACCATGATTGTATGGTTCGTGATACTTCTACTGAAGACAAATCGGCATTTTTGTCAAATCTGCTGTTCAATCTGGCTGACATAAATACGGCTCGTCTCAGCACCGCCGGTGGCGAGGTTTGGGTTGCTCGAGGCAAGATTCGAGTTGCTGTCTTTCAAGAGGTTACGGACGCCGACTGGCGCTGGCGCTGCCTGTGCGTAAGTGATTCACACATTAAAGAGTTCAATAAAGAGTAAGTTTCTACACATTGCTAACGCAAATTACTTCTCTCCCGCGACCATACATTTAAACGATTGGTAACCACACGTCTCACTTGGTCGCCTAAAAGTGCTCCTACTGCCTTTCTTGCGGGGAATGTGGTCCATATGACATCAACTAAATGCGGTGGCCATGACTCAACGTCGAGCAACCGATCCAACCGATTTACTGCTTTGTCTGCTAACAGTGGAAAGGTAACATACGTGGCAAAACCCGCCACGCAACCGACCACTCGAGCAAACCACGTGCTAGAAACGGTTGAATGTCCCAATCTGGAAATCACGTCGACGTATTCCTGAATTCACAAAAGACGAGCAGATTTTGCGGATATGGTTTGTCAGATCGACCTTTTATGAATTGACAAAAAACAGATGAAGTACAGTTCACCTGCACTACCACCCGCACGGCGCCCAACCTCGTCCCAACCTGCTTCCGAAAGGCTTCATGGATTTCACTCGACGCCCCTTGCTCTCCCTTTAAGGAATTCAGTTCTTTCTTCAACGCCTCCACTTTTGCAGACAGCGACGCGTGAACAATCCGATCCGCGTTATTTGCGGCCACAGCGTCCGTTAACCCAACCTCCAATTCCTTGATCCGCGCGGCCAACGCGTGATTCTCTTTTTCCAAAATGTCCATCCGGTCCACCAGCGCTCTTGCTTCATCCTCACTCATGTCAGTGTCGATTGCATGCGTTGCGTCGGGCATTTGCAATGACTGGATTGCACAAATGGAACCAAAGGACTGATTCAGTTATTGCAGTAGTGTAGGGTATCCGCCCCCTCGCCTTACGCGTCGCGTCTTTGTCCAGGTCATTGCGCCACGGTCACAGCCTCCTGCGCTCATCCTGCGCTCTCTGAGGGATGAACACAACCAGTTTTTAAAAACTCGAGGAGAGCACAACACCTCCCAGTCAGCAATTATTTGTACCATTCAGACTATGCGCTGACAGTGCTGAGCGTTCCCGCATCGAATCACATATGGCTTTTTTTTTTTTGAGGATACCAAAGGACATTCAGCGGAACGACAGTCCTGCGAGCGGGATTTAGTTTTATTTATAGTCATGCCGAGACTCCACCGGTAGGTATGCCTGGCCTCTCAAAGGTCGACTAGCAAATAATTCAGCACTCCACCGAAACCCAAACCAGCACAGAAAGGCTTTAGCCAAATCAACTTGAACTACAAGCACTTCATAAGACAAAGGCCCACAACATCGGTAGGGATCCTGATGCTCACCAACTCCAATTCATCACCTCTCAAAAAACCAAGCCCAAAGACAGTTCCCGCGACCTTCCCCCTTCGCGACGTTTTCCCCGTGTGTAAACCGCCCAACGATATCTTCGTTGTCCAGTATCCTCTTAAACTTGTCCTGCGGTGCTTCCTTGCCTACCAGGGGTATCCCAGTATGTGCCGCGAAAGCTCAACTCCCGAGTTACATTTCAACGCAGTGGGTGAATAACGAGATAAGGATGTGGTTGCGTTCCTCAATAGAGCGATGCACCCTACAGTATGCAGACTTGTCCGGATTGGGATCGCGAGGCAAATGGTGAAGGAGATATTGGATGTGGCAGCGGTCGGAGATGTGGTGGTGGAAAGCATCGTGCCCGATTATGTGGCCGAACGGAAGGGCTTAGAAACTGTTCATTATATGGGGATGATGGAGGCAGGCATTCAGGCAGAAGCAGCCGGTGGGTCGAGCGACTGCAAATGGATAACAAAAGTCGATAAGTTACTTGTAGGGTATTCCGACGTGTCGCGTTTCAAGTCGCAGCCACCTCGCCACAAGCGACCTGCGTCGTGATCCTGCCTGCTCCACCTTGGCCATCTTTACGTCGCAGCTTCATAAAAGCGAGTGCTAGGGGGCTGCATTACCTCAACACGCCAAGAAACGAACTGCCAGGAGCACCCACTTGGTCACTTGGACAACAATGACAACCGAAACTTCCCAACCAGACACCCCGTCCCCCCCTTCCCCTCAAACTCGCCACAGAAAGCCAATCGACTTATGTGTCATCACGGACGCAACAGGTTCAATGGGTGCCTTCCTCACGGCTGTTGGTGATACACTGCCTCAGTTTGCCGCGATTGCAAAGTTGGTGGGCAAGTTTGAGAGGATCAGTGTTATTTCATATTACGACTACTGTGACAACTACCAGGTAAGGGTGAGCGGGCTGGTTACGGGCTATTTATGAATTGATGATGTCTTGGAGAAATCGGACCTGGTTTCACCACTTTCTCACACATACACTAACCTTACCCAACTCTGCAGATTAAATGGTCGGACTGGCATTCACTCGTGGGCCCACAAGAAGAACTGAACCAGTTTGCCGAGGATTTAACACCGTACGGCGGTGGAGACTGGCCAGAGGCTGCCAAAACCGCGGCAAAGGAGCTCTTGGATCATACATCAAAGAATCACAGCACTATCGTAATCTGGTATGCCGATGCTCCTCCCCATCCAGACGGCCCAAACTTGTCGGACAATGGCCGGAAGGAGAAGGAAAAGTTGGGAGCTGAGCACTTTGACTGGATCAAGTTGGCCCAAAAGTTCAAAGCTCGTGGAATCGTTGTGTTCCCTGTTATCAATGTGAAGGTACGTTATATACTTTGACTACAAACTGGTATCAATTACATCTTTCTGATCTTCATGCTCTTGTTTCGTTCGATTCAGGATCTCTTTACGGCGTCATGGTTCATCTCCCTAGCCGCAATTACCGGAGGCCAGGTTCTTTATTGTGCGCAAAGCCACACTGCCACGGATATCGCAAAGCCCACCGTAAATTTACTGGTGAACTTGATGGGCATTCCATTCGACGCCGAAGATTTGGGCGCCGAACCTATCGCATTCGCCGGCGACTCAGCGAAGCTCCTCGACGTTTCCAGCGAGCTTGAAAGCAATGGATTCCTACCTGCGCCCAGCGGATTTCATACCAATGCCGAATCCCCACGCATCACCACCGGTGGAGATGTCCGTCCTTTGCCTGGCATCGCTACAAACCTCAAAATGCTCCTTGGCAAGCTGAACAGCGATCCTGACTATCTGTCCACCGTGTTTTCAACCTTTGAGATGCTCCTAACGCCCGAAAACATATTGTCTTTGACATACAACAAACTTTTCGGGTTGTACTGGCGGGAGATCTGCGCTCGCCGAAAGGATCCTCGAAGGGACGGTTTACTGGCACTCTTATCCCGTACCTTGGCTAAGCTCCCTCCACACGTCCTCAAGCCCGTGAAAGACTGGCTTGACGAGAGTTACAACCGCGTCGAGGAAATTCGAGAGTTCATCGCAGAGATTTCGCCGCAATACCCTGCCCTCGTTGCCGGTGCCTCGCGTGAGACGTGGAAAGCGCAAGACTTTCTCGAAATCACGTACAGTTGTAACACCAAGGTCCTCTCTCGAGTCTCACACCTCATCGGAGAGCTTCAAGTGCTTGACACTCGCCCGGCAACAGAACCCGACGCGTTCGTTCCACTTGCTCTATCGGACGAGGAACTGTTCGGCCACATTCCTCACTTGCTCGTCGCCGGCGTCACGGTCTCGCGTCGCCCGGCCATGCTCATGGCATGTGTCGCCATGCTCGTCCAACACGCCCTGTTAGCTCCCCGAGCGGAACGATACCTCTCATCCATCCGCGGCAAATGGTTCGACCCCGAAATCAACGAAAACTACGCGCTGGCCTTTGTACGATTCATCCTCCGCGCCGACGCGTACCTCCAAGTCAAGGACGGGAAGGGCGTCTTGACCGACTCGGAACGCGAAACCTTCCTTTTCCTGCGCGACTTGGGCGGTCTTTTGGTCAATGGGAGCCGGACTTTGAAGGTTGTGACGGCGTGTACGGCTTTGAAGCGGGTTCGTCCGGATCGCAAGGTGAAGTGTCGGCACTGTGGGTTGGAGAGGTCCACTACCATCATCCGGAAAGATGGTATCTGCGGGTTATGCATTGAGGATGATGGGAGCGTACCGGTGCCTGCCCTGGGGCTTGAAATCCCGGAACCGTTTGAAGATGGACGGTCGTATTGGTGCGAATGTCATACGTGCTTGGGTCATTATGCGGTAAGGCAGTCATTCATGATGCTACTCACAGGTTCTCCCATCAACGGTTTTCTGATTTCTCGTGGTTTGATTGCAGGTGGTACGTCCCCAACTCTTAAATGTTCGCCCCAAATGTCACTTCTGCCGCAAAGGACAAGAGTCTCCGCTAGTTCGTTGTTCCGAATGCACAAACCTCTTTGTCGACCCCAAAAAGCCAGGTGGGACATTCGTGTGCCCTCCTTGCGAAGTTGAGGGGTCAGCTACGTCGTTCGAGGAGCAGGAGACTTTGTTGAAGACACTGTACGAGGATGCTCTTTGGCGCCAGCAAATTACGCAAATTGCGGAGTTGAATGTTCCGGATGATTTTGATTTGTTCCAAGTAAGTTCCTCGAAATTCGGAGCGGGATGACTTGCGCGTATTCTGACTGCTGTTTCTTTTTCATCAGGGCAAGACCCTATTTACAGCCAAAGACAAAATTACTCGCCGCAACAGCAAACTAAAGAAACTTCCCGCACCCACCACCCTCGAATACCGCCGCAAATGGGTCCGCAACATCCCCGAAGTCTGTTCCCGCATCGAATCCGCCATCCACAGCGCCAAGGGTGAACTCGGCCTCTGCACCCTCTGCTTCGACGACAAACCCAAGCATCTCCTCCAGAACGCCTGCGGTCGCCGCGGATGCACCTCCATGGCCTGCGGACCATGTCTCGACTCCTGGTACGGCGGAATTCAACCGGGAGAGATCATCCTCCCCGCCCACCTCGCATGTCCCTTCTGCAAACGCCCACCGACCGCCAAGGTATTGCAATCACATAACCGCCGCGCCTGTGAACTTATCAGGCCCACCACTGCCGAGGCAGCACCCGCGGCGGACCCTGGGTGGTACTACGCCTGGTGCGCGCAATGTTACCGCCCCCAAGAGTTTATCGAACGGACCTGCGCAGCAGGCGTCCCTGAAATCCAGAACTGGGTATGCCAACCGTGCATCAACAAAAAGAACAACATCAAGGAGATTACGGTGGTTACTGGCGAATGCCCGCGGTGCAAAGTGACGACAGAGAAGATTTCCGGGTGCGACCACATCACTTGTCCTTGTGGCGCACACTGGTGTTGGGTGTGTGGAAAGGAGTTTGAGTTTGAGACGATATATAAGCATATGTATGAAGAGCATAGCGGGGTGGATGTGGATGACTGAAAACGGACTTGGAATTTGCTTGTGTTTGCTTTGGTTGTACGTACTGTGATGTGTAAATATTGTATACTTTTACCCTAATCGGGAACAAGAAATATACCTTGGTTTCGGCCATCCGCAATTTTTGACAACCCTGCAGCACCAACATCATTTCGACGAATCACACTTCATTATTACCATAACCGCCCTCCTTCTCACTCTACTGTACGTCTACCACAGAGCGGTAGCACCCATACTCGCCCCACCCAACCCCACAGCCGCCGCACCATGATGGCACGCACCCTGCACACCTTCAACTCCCTGCGCCTCAAGTTCATCCACCCCTCTAGCGATAGCCGCAAAAGCGCGGTAATTGATCCGATCCAAACTCCTCGTCGTCGCGAACCGGCGAGCGAGAACACGGATCTCGTGGTCGTCGACGGGAAGGGAGAGTGTGTGGAGGACCGAGCGGAATTGGTTTGTTGTTATCGTCCCTGTTATGATTTTGAATTTAGAATCCAGTAACACCAGACATCCACCACCCGCCCCTCTTTCCTTGACTCACCTTCTCTAACAAAATCAAAATCCTCAAAATAACTCAACACATCAATCCTCCGTTCAGCAATCTTCCCCCTCACCCTCCGTACAACCCTCTCCAGCACCCTTCCTTCCTCCACCGTCAACACACCACCTTCCTCCCCACCCGTATCCGAATCGTTCACGGCGTTGACTTTTGCGACGAACGGGGAGGGTTCGAGTGTGGGGCACTTTTCGAGGTTTCGGAGTGTGAAGACGCTGTCGAGTGCTGTGGAGAAGGCGAGGTAGTTGACGAGGGTGGGGGATGTGGGGG
>JADGKA010000787.1:0-14400 GCA_027604605.1 Borealophlyctis nickersoniae
GGTGGTGATGCGGGCGTACGGGTGGGGTTTACTTGGGGGTAGGGAGGAGATGCGGAATGCGGGGCCGTAACGTTGTTTTGACGTCGTCGTCGTCGTGGTGGTGGTATCGTCGTTGTTGGTGGTTGTGGTGGATAATCCCGAGTTGTTGGGTTTCGGTTTCCGTCTCCAAAGGGATGGGCGAATGCGGGCCGCCATTTCCCGAAGGTTCGGACATCCCTTCGGAATGAGCTCCCCGAGGACCTCGGGCGGGAGATGGTGGGCGTCGGTCAAGTCGATTGACGTTAAATTTGGCATGTAGACTAATAATCTTGTCAGATTCTTCGTGGTTAATGCGCGTGCGGCCGAAAACCACTTTATCCGCCGATTGAAGCTCACGTGCCGAACAAAACGACCGGATTCGTGCACGGAGCGCGAGCTGAGGACGCGACTGAGGTCCCGCGATGATCGGATGCGAAGCGAGCGGAAGGTATGGAAAGTCAGCACGTCGGCCCAGCGCCGACTAACGTGCCGTAACGACTTTAACTCGGGGAGGGGAAAAGAGGTATCAAAGACGGAGGCAAAGACGTCGTGGGGTATGCGGGTAGTATGATCGGGCTCTGAGGGTATTGGCGATATCACTGGCTCTCGCCTCTTTATGTGATATCCATGATGATGAATATGCGCCCCGATTTTGAAACCAATTTTGAAACCAATGATGGCCAATTTCCATAATCCAGACGAGAATGTCAACATGGCTTCCCGCAGAGCAACATCAAAATCATGGTAGGGAACTGTGATAATATATTGAACGCACAAAAAAATGCGTAAGCGAAGCTGTCACGTTGCAAGGCAACCAACACACACTCTCTGTCGCTGTTCTCCCATTTGTCTACTTGATCACAGTCGTTGACGCATTTTTCGCTATGTCCAGAATACTCACATAATAGTTTCAACCAAAATAGGTTCACAATCGAAACGTCAATCCACCGCGCCATCCCCAACCACGTTCTCACGAATGTCAACACCAGCGGCGCGCCAAACCAAAACGTGAAAGTAACGAGGCGCGGACGCCGTCCTGTTACGACCTTCCTGCCCTGCCACCCCATCACAGAAGCGAACGCGTTCGCAGCCAATTTCGTCAGTTCCCAGACGAAGAAAACGATGATGAATATGTTGCATTCGGCGGCGTAGTGTTGTATGTTGAGGACGGCGTTGGGGAAGTATGTTGACCTGGACAGAGTACGAATGGGTGAGATGCGGTGTTTTCAAAAGAGAGCGAAACTCCAAAAGAGCGAATCGAAACCACTTACATGGACGAGAAGTAAATGAAACCAAGCCAAGCCGACATGACTGAATCGAATAGAACAAAGCAATGAACCATCAGTTTTCCATTTGTGCATCCACGAGGCACACCAAACTTTCCTACTTGCACAAAGCTAAAGCAAAAGCGGTATGCTTCATATGTGTGGGAAAGTGATGAAACCAGGTCCGATTTGCTTGCGCAAGTCGAAAAGCATGGGCTTTCACCCCCTGCACCCCCATCGACTTTTGCTAAAGCAAAAGCGGTATGCTTCGTCCGTGGGAAGGAGTGTAAACAAGCTCCGATTTGCTTCGCAAATCGTAAACAACCATTCGGCTTTGCTGCGCAAATCCGGGCCAACTTGGGGTTAGACTCGAGGCTCGCATCGGCTCGCCCTCGAGCTAACCCCAAGTTGGCAGGCGCATCGCTTCGCTTGCGCAACCGCTCGCCTTCGGCTCGCGCAACTCACCATTCAAAATAAGATATTCAACCATGTACTGAGAATATCGAAAAGGAAAGGTGAGCTCAAACCACCCGACCGACTCCAATCACACTCAAAATAACACGAACCGTATCCTCCATTGGCATTTGTCTACCGGACAATCCATACTCCAACAGAGCCAACGCCGACAAGTTCAAGTTGGCGATAGCAGCGACTCCGTCCGCCAACGAGGGAGGAGAAGAGGACGACGATGACGATGACGACGACGCGGTCCCATTCGTTTGGTTTGTTCCCGCTCTCGCGAGGACGGTGTGGAGGGGAGTGAGAGGAGTAGTGAATGAAGGGCCGAATTGAGAGGATACTCTGCAGTATTGGAGGAGGTGGGCTGGGTAGAGAGCAGCAGCACCTGTATATTTGCGTGGGAATTAGCGGGGCTGGGGGGCAGGAGGCCGCAACATGAAATTTGGGGGTCCGCACGACTTATATACCGTCATACATGACAGGTTGTGTATAGTGAGTATGATATGTCGTGAGTGGTAAAGTGGTGTCTATCCGTTGGGTTGTGTTGATATGAGGTCCGCTGTTCTGATTGTGTTGCAATGGAGTTGAAATGGAGTTGGAAATGAAAGAGAGTGCGACTGGTTGAGAGAGAAACAAGTTTGGAAGACGAGACGCGGGTTGGGGGTTGGAATGAATCAGGCAGGGTATCCACATATGACGACTGTAATATGACTATACCTATTCATGCGCCACACTGTCGAACAGGTCCTTCAAAGCTCCTTACGAACGGACGATGAAATACAGCATATATCTACAGTATCTATCATGCTGGGGCGGAATGCCCAATTAATTGTATCCAGACAAAAACGCGGACGACGGGGCGGAAACGGTATACCTAGTAGCGACACTAAGATATCAAAGCATACAAACCCCAAAAATGATGGTATGGCTGTCTGGTGAATCTGTTTTTTCGTCGTTTGAGGTGCAGAAAGGCGGAACTTGCTCAGGTGGGGGCAAGAAACAAAGACAAGAATGGAACATACACTGCGGATACATAGGTATGGATCCCGGTCGACGCAGTGTGCTGTCAACCAATTTGACCGCTCCCTTCACTGGACTGGCATCGGACATCCTCCCTCTTCACTCTCCCAAACTTCTGTGAAGTGTCAGCCGTTGTTTCAAAGCATACTTTACAAAGCAAACTTCCAAGTACGCGCAAAGCGCAATAGTCGGATCAAAGAGTCGAGTGGACGGGGAGTCTCCGAAGGGCGCCCTGATATGTATGACCTGATAACATAGACATAACGCGGCATAATTTGTATTCCCCCCCATCTGGCTTGAATTGGGTCCCAAACAACCCACGCCCGCCTGCCTCAACAAACCAAACTTGCCCACAACAACACAACTTGCCATTGCCATTAACCAAATTTGGTTTGCAAATCGGGGATCGCAGAGCGGGAAACAATAGAAACACACTCTCTGTTGCCTGCGAACCCACCCCGCCGTAGACTGTCTGTTGGAAAGAGCTGCTCCACTCTGCTCGAAACGTTCGTTGGGAAGCTTAAACCCGTCAAGCACGCCCGGGCCAAAGGCCTTGTCTAAAGCAAACACTGCATTTCAACTTGACTCACCACAAACCCCAACCACACACCCTACGCACAACATCCCCACGTAGTAGGAGTACAAGCTTCACTGTAAAGTCAGAATAGGTGCGGTTCGTGAAATCCATCCGTAAAAGCGCTTCATTGAGCGCAGTCCATGCGAACCTTGGCATGTGTGGGAAAGGAGTTGGACTTGCGCTCGCTGAAAGTTGTACTGGCACTGTTGGCTAACTAAACCCGTCCCGTGTCTGTCTCTCTCCACAGCAGCTTGGCTCTGTTTACCTGTTTTTTGTGCATTGCCTTTGGTGGGTTTCGCTCCCCGTTGTCGTCGACTTGCTGGTTTGCGCTTTCTCATATCCAACCTCGCCTTTCCCCGTCTTTCCTCTATTCTTTTTCTGGTTTACAGGCAAAACGCTAGCTGTGGTGAGTAAACGAGCTACGGTAAAGCTTGCCGTTGAAGGGGCGCTGACTGAATCGCTTCACTTTCCCACGCTTTGCTGGCAAAACAGACCTTCACCATCCAACCCCACCCCAACAACCCCGCCGGGAATAAGAGAACCGTTCCAGCTCAGGAGTTGGCACGCTTTGGTTCACGCATCAATCCGGTCCCGGTGTCGGGCCCGTAAATAATGCTCACGACCCGTATACCCCGCGCCGATCAAAGAGGCGATACAACCTACCAACAACGCATGATTATTTGCAATAAAGACGGATCGAAAACCGCAACCATTATGCATACTGTCAATGCAAAGGGAGCTGTGCAACCGGCAGCGACGGCTGGACCTGGTCCTTTGGTCGCACCTGCGGCTGGGAACGCGCAGGCGGCGCAGGTTAACCATTCACCACGAAAGAAGAAGGTAAATAGTTGGGACGAGCGGGATGTTGAGCTGGATATGGAGTTGGGCGATGATCGTGGGAGATTTGGCGGATCTGGATTAGGTGGAGGGAGACTATGATCTTGAAAATTGTTCTCAAGCCGAAATCGATTGAGGGGCACAGGTGGATCGTGGTGGGAGCTGGGAGATTATCATCGTCAAGGTGTCCTAACTGATTTTATTACTGTTCTTTCTCGTTCAGAACAAGAATAGAAGACATTCTCATAGCCATCAGCATCAAGCACCTGCTCATGATGGGGTACCTGAATCTGAGTCTGAATACGTTGACAATGACGAGGATTATGCAGAGGCCTATGACCCATCAGAAGGACAACGTAAGCGCAGCGCATAATTGGGTCGTGTTGGGGGTAGCAAACTCGTTTACGGTTTTGTAACTGACGATATCATTGTCGTGATTGTTAGCCGATGGCTATAACGCAGTCTCCGATCATGACTCATTATTGGATGACGACGACTACTGCCAAGCACGCAATCCATCCAACGAAAGCAGTCGGAAGAAAAAGAAGAAGAAGAACAAGTCAAAATCCTCTGGCGGAGATGCGGGGGGAGCCAACGATCATCATAAGCATAATGATATCTGGTACAAATCGGATGCCGAGGAAAAGCAGCGCATTCGGGAGTTTTGGCTGCAGCTTGGAGAGGAGGAACGTAGGGCACTCGTCAAACTGGAGAAGGAGGCTGTGCTGAAAAAGATGAAAGAGCAGCAGAAGCAGACTTGTTCGTGTTCTGTCTGCGGTCGTAAGCGGTAGGATTTTTGGTTTTCAAGTTGCAGACTATTTATTTGTTTGTCGCATGCTGAATTTTCGTGATTGTTATTTTGAAATCATAGAACTGTCATCGAGGAGGAACTTGAGATCCTGTACGATGCATATTACGAGGAGCTCGAAAATTTCGCCAATGACCAGCAGTCTGGCGGTTCTCGGCCACCCGCGCGCCGTACCTGCTATGTATCATCCGACGAGGACGATGACGATGAGGATGATGACGAAGATAGTGACCATAGTGGAAATGGCAGTATCTTTGAATTTGGAAGTAGCCTGACAGTAAAGGGTAAGCGGTCATTTTGTCGTTTCCAGGGGTCGTTGCATCTTCATCGATTTCGTTCTCAAGGCGGAATCCTCACCGTTGCGGACGACTTTCTGAAAAATGACGGTCGAAAGTTCCTGGATTTGATGGAGCAACTCGCGGAACGTAAACTTCGTCAGGTGGATGAGGAAGAAAGCAACGGCGGAAGTGGGAATGGGGCGGACTGGGATGATGCATATGAGGACGAGGATGACGACGAATACGAGGATGAGGAGGTTGGTGCCAGTCGTTTGATTAGGGTATTTTTTGGGGAAGTGTGCTCACGCCAAGATATCTTTGATAGGACCCAATGACGGAGGAGCAAAGGATGGAGGAAGGCCGACGAATGTTCCAAACCTTTGCCGCCAAAATGTTTGAGCAGCGAGTCCTTACCGCATATCGTGAGAAAGTCGCACGAGAACGACAGGAAAAGTTGCTCGAAGAGTTGGAGGAGGAAGAGCGGCTGAAGGAAATGCGGGATTTGAATAAGCAGAAGAATAAGGAGAAGAAGAAGCAGCAGAAAAAGTGGGTGTTTTCTTTGCCTATTGTGGAGAATGAGTCATTCGAGGTGCTAACTTTTGAGGAAAACCAGGGCTCAGAAGCAGCAAAAGGAGGAGGAGCGGCAAATCCTGGAGCGCAAGAGGCAGGAGGAGGAAGAGGCGCTCAAGAGGGAGAGAGATCGGAAACTGGAAGCTGAGCGGTAAGTGACAAGTGCGAACAAATTGATTGGCGTGTTTGAAATACTAAGAATACGTCATTCTAGATTAAGGAAAGAGGCCGAGAATGCCCGACGTGCCGAGGAAAAGGCAAAGAAGGAGAAGGCCGAACGGCTAAAGAAGGAAGCCGAGAGGTTGAGAAAGGAGGAGGAGAAGAGGAAGCAAAAGGAAGCCGAAGAGCGGAAACAACGGCAACGTGAGGAACGGGAACGGGCGGAAAGGGAGGAGAGGGAGCGCAAGGAGAAGGAGGAGAGGGAACGGAAGGAAAAGGAGGAACGGGAACGGAAGGAGCGGGAGGAGCGTGAACGACAGGAAAGGGAACAGCGGGAGAAGGAGGAACGGGAGAGAAAGGAGAAGGAAGAGAAGGAGCGGCAAAGATTGCAACAGCTCGCGCAGCAGCAGCAACAACAGAAAGCTGCAGCGGAGAGTGCAGCGGCCGCCAAACTGGCCGCCCAGAGGGCTGCCATCTCTTCACAACCGAAAATCCCACCAGGACCTCCTCTAGGCCGACCGATGAAAGTGATGTCATCGGCGCGATCGCCTGTCCCAGGTCAGGGTCCCCGAGGGATGATCCATCAGCGGCCGGTTGGGATTCCAATTCAACGACCGCAACATCCGTCGCATCAATCCAGTCCCATGTTTCACCCGGGACACAAGCAATCGATGCCTCCACATGCGGGCATGTCTGGGATTCGACCAGGGATGGTACCTCCACAGGGCTATCTGCAACCCCAACATCGACCGCATCATCCATCTTTTGCAGTAGGAGGGCAAGCACCTCCACAGCAACGGCCGCCACATCACCATCCTCAGATAGCGATCGGGCAACACCTTGTCGGACACCCTCCTCCTGTGCCCATGATGCCTCCAGGGCAATCCCATCCTCCACCCCACCAACAGCAGCAACAGCAACTACACGCAAATTCTGTCAACGTCACATCGTCAGCCCCTCCCTCAGTGTCGACCGAGCTGAAATCTGCATCGTCGGATTCTGGGCCGTTGCCTATTCCGAGCCTATTCAGCGCGAACGGGTTACCGGGTTTCCAATGGCCCACCACGGACGGAGCGCCCATTACCACTCCGGCACCATCAGATGCATCCTCAGGGCCGAGTAAAGTTCCCATCGGCGCGTCACGACCTGTAGGGGCCGTGGGTGCGGTGGGTTCTTCGAGCGCGGCACCCGGAGCAGGTAAAGCCGTAACACGACCCGCGCCCATCCAGCGGCCGACCGTTCAAAATGGCGGAGCGGACAAACCGCCGTCGTCGGCTGTACCTGCCGATGACGATGACGACAATTTCGTGGCTGGGAGTTCGACTCTTGGAGGCGAAATTCTGAAGGATGATGAACGGATAGGCGGACGGACGTCTCTGAAAGTGTCGGCGCCTGGGAAAGGTGGAAGCGCTGGCGGTGTCCCCATGCCTGTCGGGCTGGATTTGCCGCTGGGAATTGGAATGGGCATGGGCATGCAGAATGGACCTACGGCGTTGAGTGCTGGGGCGGTCACATCTGCGACCAGGAATATGTTTGATGGGCCGTTGGCGCTTTGGGATGCTGCTCCGCATGTCATGGGTGGCATAGGAGGTGGGCTTTTTTTTTTGGATTTTTATCTTCCCATTGTCACATCATCTCATTGACTCTTTTGATTTCTTATTATACAAATACAGACGTTCCATCGACTCTTTCATCCACAACATCCATCCCACTGTCCAATTCATCAGCACCGCACCGCGGCCCACCGCACCTTCAACCCGCGATCCTCGCACCAATGTTCCAGCAAGGGTTCCTAGGGGGACCAGGCGGATCCGGGCAAGGCTTCGTACCGCAACCACCACCCCAACAGCAGCAGCGACCTCCAGCGGCGACGCAAGGCGGGTTGCCACCACCTCCGCCACCTAGTTCGGCTGTCGGAGCAGGGCGACCGTTTATGGCTGGAGCGCAACCTGTTGCTGTGCATGGTGGTGGTGGGAGTGCGTGGAATGGGGGACGTGAGTATCTTTTTTTTGCTTTGGTTTTGTCTTTTATGTTTTGGCATAGCAATTTGATTGACGTTGTATTCATTTGGCCACTGCAATGTAGGGTTTTTCTGAGCGCAAGCACTATCGACACCTGATATTTGTTATGCTGGACGACGGCGGGGGGAAAGCGGGGGCGTGTTGATTGGATGGCAGCAAAACTTTGCGATGGGGAGTGGAGAGGGATTTATTTTGTTATGTTTTTCCTTTGTGGGGGCCTTGTTGTTTTTTCTTTCGGAGAGCGGGGGGTTTCGGGGCTGTGTGTTGTGTGTGTGTGATGTTTTTTGATGGGAAAAAATCAAGAATTGGTTGTGGTTCGTCTTTCAAACTGTCACAAGCACTGATTGGGGGGTACAGTGATGTTGAGGCTTCTATGTGCAGTTGCCATATATGAGTATAATTCTTTTTGGATTTCCAAGCCACTGCTTGAGCAAAGCAGCTTCAAAATTTTTTGATTTTCGGGATTTTGAATCATTCGCAACTGTAAAAGAGCCCCAACTCCGCTTTCTTTTGTATCTAGTCATTCCATTTGTTCAATTGCAACGCACGTCAAAACAAGGCAAGCAATACAAAAGGAAATAGAGGGGACAGCGACGACCCCGCAACCACCGATAAAATGCTGGAAGCCGCAATAAAGGCTGCTGCAAGGCGCTCCTCAAACTCCCATACCGCCTGCTCCCCTTCCCCCCCCTCCTCCTCCTCCTTGCAATGCTCGCGGCGCTGGCTCCGCTGCAGAGCGTCAACTACTACGACATGTCGCGCTTGGACACCTGCTTCTCCTTCTGCCTCTTCGCCTTCTTCGTGCCGGAGACGAACGCACTCTGCTGCCGCGCTGCTGGAGGAGGCGCCAAAGAAGGTGCACACAGTTCCTCCGAGAGTGTTTGCGGGTGCGGGGGCAAACGCCGATTACACCTCAAGCACATCACCCACCTCTGCATCCCCCTCAAAACCCAACCGCCCCAACAAACCACCACCTTTATTCACCCAACCTATCCTCTCCACCTCCTCCGACCCATCCCTCAACGTCGTCCTCTTCCCCAAATCCTCCTCCGCCATGCAACGCCCCATTATACCCCTCTCCGAACAAGCACACCCCGTCGCGGCCGGCGGAATAGCCGACCGCCACATGATGCAGGAACGCGTCGCGTTGATTTACGCTACCCTCCATACGGGGGATATCGCCCGCGCCGAAACGGTGTTTAAACGCGCGGTGACGGCCAACCGTGTCGTGATGGCGGAAATGGTGGATGTGGGGGTTGTCAATGCGTTTGTGGAGGCGTATGTTGAGCGCGGCAAGGGGGAGAAGGTTATGGAGTGGTTTGGGAGGATGGAGGAGTTGGGCGTTAAACCGAATGTTACGACTTTTGCGTTGGTGATTCGGTATTGTTTGGGGGTTGGGGATGTTGAGTTGTGTAAGCGGATGGTCGGGGAGATGGAACGGGCGGGTGTCGGGTTGGAGGAGTTGTTTGTGCATGAAAAGTTTTTGGAGAAGGAGGATAGGGAGCCGCTTGAGGCTGTGTTGAGGGATATGGGGAGGGATGTGGAGGGGATTGGGCAGCATGATGAGTTGTTGCTTTCGGCTATGACGGAGGGGCAGAGTCAGGCGAGACCTAGGCGGTCAGAGGAGTCGTCCGCGGCGGCGTCGGCTCCTGCCCGCGCATTCGACGTATTTGACATGGTGAATCAAGCTACATCCATCAATCCACCCAAAAGAATCGCCACCGCCAAACCCGAACTCAAAAGTTCAGGAACACTAGGCGGCCGCGTCCTCCGTTCCGCCCTCGAAGACCTCGAAAAAGCGACCGCCACAAAAACCAAATACGAACTCCAAACCTGGCTCGAACAACGTTCCGAACAAGCCGCCGAGGAGGAACGTATCGGCATGACCGAACGCCTCCCCGACCACCTCCGCACCATCTCCAACATCCCAAAAGACCTTGTCGACGGCTGGCACAAATCCCTTGTCCCACTCATCAAACGCGAACTCGAGGAACTCTCAACCGTGTCCAAATATGATACACACGAAGCATACAGTTTCGAGCCCTTTTTGAGACTCGTTACGCCGGAACAGTTGTCTAAGATTACCATCACCGAGTTTTTGAGGATGCCGCCTAGAGGGAAGCATGAGCCTGATGAGGGGGATAGGGAGGTCGAGCCTGGGACTAGGTGGGGGGAGATTAGGGTTGGACGGTTGGTGATGGGGATTGGGAAGGCCGTGGAGAGGGAACATAAGTTGCAGGAGATGAAGAAGAAGAAGAATTTGCGGGAGGTATGTATGCCTTGGCCGGTTGTTGGTGGTTGTTGGTGGTTGTTGCATTCTGGAGTTGCCGGGGAGGAAGACAGTTTTCATTTACGTCACATCTTGTTCCGCCATGGTACACAGTTAAGAACCGAACTTGGTATCCACCAACTCCACACCGAAGGACGACTGTACAACCTGACGATGCGCAACTTGATGAGGAAGATGGCTGAGAAGAACAAGAACATCAGGTGGATTCCAGAGTGGCCCCCGGCTATCGTCGCTAAGGTGTGTTGATGGATGGGGTTTGGACCTGGGACTGGGATTCAGTGGAGCTTATGGATTTGTCGTGCAGGTTGGAGGTGTTCTTGTGGCGTTTATGCTCAAGATTGCGGCGATTGAAGTGGAGTACCCTGATGCCAGTCAGCCTGAGGGATATCGGTAGGTTTCTATTTCCATTTAGTAAATGGACGAAGAGGGATATAGTGGTGGGAAACGCCGTATCTGATTTCAATTGCACTTCTGGAACAGCCGGGTAGTCGAACCAGCCTTCAAACGCGATTTGCGATCATGGAAGCAAAAATCGGTCGGAGTCATCTGCTACCACCAATCTCTCTACGAACTCATCGGCCGCAGCGCCGTCCACGTCGCCGGCTGGAACCTCCCCATGATCGTACCCCCAAAACCCTGGCTAACATGGAACACCGGCGGCTACCTCACAGCCCGCGAAAAAATGGTCCGTCTCATCCCCGGCGACCAGGAAAGCAAAGAGTACCTCGAAGCGGCCGATAAGGCCAACCTCCTCCAAACCGCCATGAAAGCCCTCGATTACCTCGGATCGATCCCGTGGCGTATCAACAGCGAGGTGTTTGAAGTCGCGGCGCAGTGTTGGAATCAGGGGATACATGTGTCGAGTTTACCGGCTGTTATCGAGATGCCCGAGGTGGTTATGGAGGAAGGGATGAAGAAGGTGGAGTACCATCAGAAGAGATTGGCGAGGGCGCAGGCGCTGGCGAATAATTTGTCGCAGAGGTGTGATGCGAATTACAAGTTGGAGATTGCGAGGGCGGTGAGTTTTTCAGTGGATTCGTGGTATTGATTTCAACCCAACGGCGGTACTAAAAGGGGCTTTTGCATAGTTTGTTGGCGAAACAGTTTACTTTCCGCACAACCTTGATTTCCGAGGACGCGCGTATCCGATGCCGCTTCATCTGAACCATATTGGAAACGACCTGTGTCGTGGACTGTTATTGTTTGATGTTGCCAAACCGTTGGGGGAGCGTGGGTTGAGGTGGTTGAAGATTCAGGTTGCGAATTTGGCTGGGAGTGACAAGTGAGTGTGCTATTCGGCAGTATTTTGTGGTTCAGGTGAAGGGAGGGTGCTGACGGGACGGCACGTTCTTCTTTCGTAGGATTTCGTTCGCGGATCGTGAAGCGTTCGTAAATCGACATTTGCAGGATATTCAGGATTCTGCGGATAAGCCATTAGAGGGCCGGAGATGGTGGCTTCAGTCGGAACACCCTTGGCAGCTTCTCGCCGCCTGCAAAGAGCTCACCGCTGCCCTCCGGTCAGGTGATCCTACCCAATACCTTTCCCGCATGCCCATTCACCAAGACGGCACTTGCAACGGTCTTCAACACTACGCCGCCCTCGGCGGTGACCGCATCGGTGCCGAACAGGTGAACCTCATTTCATCTGACAAGCCAGCCGATATCTACACGGGTGTCGCCCAACGGGTGCAAAAACTCGTAAACGCTGACGCAGCCAACGACGTACCCGAAGCCATTCTCATGCAATCCCGCATCAACCGCAAACTCGTTAAACAAACCGTCATGACCAACACGTACGGCGTGACCTTCATCGGTGCACGTCGGCAGGTCGAAAATCGGCTCCGAGAAGCCCGTGCTGCCGAACCCGATCGCAGCAAACACCTGACAAACGATGAAATCGCCAAATGCTCCATGTACATCACCCGCAAGATTTTCGACTCGATGGGCGAGATTTTCACGGGCGCCGGGTTGATTCAGAAATGGTTGAATGAGACGGCGAAGATTATCTCCAAGAGTGTGCCTGTTGACGCGATCCCGCAACAGCAGTTGGAGGATTCCGAGCAGTTGGCAAAAATGGGACTGTTGCCGAGCGTGTTCACCGCCATGAAGGCGCAGCAGCAGGCGGACGCTGAGAAGGCCAGCGCGGATGCGAAGGCGGCGGGCGGTGAAGTGGCGGAGGTAAAGGAGGAGGAAGGGTTGTTGGGGGCTGCCATGTTGGATGATGAGGAAGGTGGGCGGGACAAGGAGATGGATGTGGATGAGTTCTTTGAGGAGGAGGAGGAGGGTGAGGTGGAGGTGCAGCGACCCGAGGCCACCAGGGAGTTGCAGCCGCATGAGGTGATTGCCGAGGAGGATGCGATGGCGGCTGCTGCGAAGAGGGACAAAGGGAAGGTGGAGAAGATGACGAGCGTTATTTGGGTGACGCCGTTGGGGTTGCCGGTTGTGCAGCCTTACAGGCAAACCAAGACGCGTCAAGTATGTTTGAGCCTGTCGTTCGTTTGTTATTAGATGATCTATTATCTTACCAACGTCAATCATTTCATTCGCGCAGATAAAAACCCTAGTCCAATCCATCACCATCCGCGACGACAGCCGCGTCTCCCCCGTCAACGGCATGAAACAATCCAGCGCCTTCCCCCCCAACTTTATCCACTCCCTCGACGCCTCCCACATGATGATCTCCGCCCTCCGATGCCAAAAAGCCGGCCTCCATTTCGCCGCCGTGCACGACTCGTTCTGGACCCACGCCTGCGACGTTGACCAGATGGCCACCGAAATTCGCGACTCGTTCATCCACTTGCATTCTCAGAATTTGATGGGACGGTTACGAGACGACTTTTTGGAGCGGTATGGGTCGCATAAGGTGCCCGTCACCGTCACCGTCGATGGCCCGCATTTGAAGGTGTGGAGAGCATACCTGGAGAGTATGGGCCGGAAAGTCACGTTCACGGAACGCACAAAGAAGAGAATAGTCCAGGCCTGGGTGGATTTCCAGTGTCAGGAGTTGCCGCCTAGAGGAGAGTTTGAGATTCGGGAGGTGAAGAATAGTACGTATTTCTTCCATTAGAAACGGGGGCAGGGGAAGGGAGTGCGGCGCGGGCGGCCATTTTTTTCTTTATATTATGTTTCCTTTTTTTATATTATTTTCAATTTGTGAATTTGGTTGGGGTTTTGGATCAACCCCCGCACGCAAAAAAAGAGGGTCCCTGTTGAATTGAATATAACTTTAAAATTACAATCAACTTGTACCATGCGCGTTGTAAGCAGAAGGACTCTCGCCATTCGAAAGGGTTACCAAAGCACAGTCACCGAACCATTGTCGACGCGGCAAAAAGTCCAAAACGTTCCGGTCAAAATTGAGCAAAGTACACGACGTCCCATCGAAAATCATTTTCCCACGCCGGGATCAGATGCACACCCTTCGGAGACGGTAGGGGTCAGGTATCCCAAACTTCAAAAACGTTGGAAGGTATCCACCTCCCGATGGACTTTACTTATGCAGCGGAGGTTCCCCTGTCTACAACTAAGGGTGTGAAATAAGAAGCGAGTTTTCGCCATCCATCCTTGAGAATGTAATAGGGACTCGGTCTGGGGTATCCAGAATATCAACTCAGTTGATATTTTCTGGGTATCCAATATTTTCTGGGTATCCGAAAATATCACTTCACTTGATATTTTCCGGATTTATCAACCCAGTTGATATTTTTGCCTCTCTTTCGTTTCAAGTGTTTGAAACTTGTTTGCAAATATGTGAAACTGTCTCAGAGCTTGGAAATCAGTAGACGTTCCTCGCTCTTCTCCATCTCCGGGTTTTGTACACTATTTTTGGATCGCTCTCTAGTTTTGATAGATAGGGTTGGGAGGGAATATTGAGTTAGTCCAGGTTTACTATATAGTAAACCTGGACTAACTCAGGTGCGTGGTAAATTATATAGGAATTTCGGTGGTAAATTATATAGGCATTTCTGTGGTAAATAATACAGGTATTCAGGTGGTAAATTTCATAAGCTATCACGTGGTAAAATATACACGCAAACGGGTGGTAAAATATACACGCAAACGGGTGCTAAAATATACACGCAAACGGGTGGTAAAATA
>JADGKA010000788.1:0-14396 GCA_027604605.1 Borealophlyctis nickersoniae
CCCGCGCACCGCCCCGCGCGGGCGGGGGGGCCCTGCGGGACGGGGCGGGGCGGGAAGAGGTGGTGACAGAGGTCGCGGAGCACCGCGCGGCCGTGGAGGTGGTGGGGGAGGTGGAAGCGCCGGAGGTCGCAGTGCGCCCAGTTCTCAGGCTGCGGCACAGACGGTAAGTGGAGCTAAATTGGAAGATTGTCGTGGAGGTGTTCAATGTTCTTCAATTATCGATTCCCTCAGGACCGCAACATGTATATCCACATGCTCGGGCTCCTGCGCAAAAAGAACCTCCTCCCGGTTATCATCTTTACATTTTCCAAACGCAAGTGCGAAGACTTTGCAGATGCTTTGGTGAACGTTGATCTCACATCCGGCGGTGCGGAGAAATCGGAGATTCACGTTTTCATTGAGAGGTCATTGGCCAGGTTGAAAGGTAAACGCATGGTCTTGGCATACTCTGACGTGATCAGGCTCTAACTCGTTTTCTGGCACTTTGAAGGCACCGACAGGGAGCTTCCACAAGTTCTTCGCATGCGAGAATTGTTGAGCCGAGGTATTGCTGTGCACCACGGCGGTCTCCTCCCGATTATCAAAGAGGTACTATCATCTATTTTGTTTCACTTGCTCTGAAATGCATTCCATTCACCGAGCTTTGGTAAGATGGTGGAGATATTGTTCACGCGAGGTTTAGTCAAGGTCCTCTTCGCAACAGAAACATTCGCAATGGGCGTCAATGCTCCCGCGAGATGTGTTGTCTTTTCTATGATCAGAAAGCACGACGGGCGCTCGTTCCGTGAGCTTTTGCCTGGTATGGATTTGGTGCGTTGCTTTCGTGGCAGGATGTCGGTGGCTGAGATTGCATGCCAGGCGAGTACACACAAATGTCTGGACGTGCTGGACGTCGTGGACTGGACGACACAGGGGTCGTGATCGTTGCGTGCAATGATGATATTCCGGATGTAAGCGTGGCCACATACTCTGCGCCTTTCTCGCATCCGGTGTGGTTATTTACCTTGCGGACCTTGCCAAACCTTAGCAACCCACGTTGAATAAGATGTTGCTGGGAGTACCGACGAAGCTGGAATCACAGTTCCGCTTGACGTACACCATGATTCTTAATCTTCTCCGCGTGGAAGCCCTTAAGGTGGAGGAAATGATTAAACGCTCGTTTTCGGAAAACCTGTCGCAAAAGGCACTGCCGGAGCATCAGCAGAAATTTGCTGAGGTTTGTTTTGGACCTTCGCTTGAACATTTGAGTGCTGGACCTACTGGAGCCGCTTGGGAACTTAGGCTAATATGTCATATTTTTTTCCCAGAGCTCGAAGGTGTTGCAGGCGATGGAGAAACTCGACTGCTCCATTTGCGGCCTAGATATCCATCAGTACTATGACGTATCTGCCCGTATTGTCATGTTGAACCACGAGTTGCGGGAAAGAATTGTGCGGAGTCCTGTTGGCAGCAAGGCATTGAGTCAAGGACGAATCGTGGTCATCAACAGCAGCGTGAGTTTGACTCTGGACGGGGAGACTGACTAGTACGTATGCCTTACAGTCTATCCTTTTCTTCTGTAGTTTTACCGTAACGCGATCGCAGTTATCCTGCGGTCTGGGGGAAACTCCTCGCAGTCTCTGGTATCTGCCCGCTCGACAACTGCGGCGATTACGAAACGAGAGGGTGAAGAGCGAATGTACACTGTGCTGATCTTGACGGAAAAGCGACCTGTAGGCGCAGCCATCAACGTTCGAGGTAAACCGACACTGTCGTACCGAGTCTCCATTTTGCCAATGCTCAAAATTCTTCACAGATCTGGCTCCTCTGCCCGTCGACCACGTATCCGTTCCATCGCCTGATAAGGTTACCCAAGAAGTCACGGTGGTACCCTATACTGACATCGCCGTCATCACTCGCATGCAACTCAAAGTACGCCCTCCAGTTCTTCTTTCGTCCGTTGCTTTTCCCGAATGCAGTATTCATGTCCTGATGTAACCATTAGATGGATGCCGACGCGATTCTTGATCAGCGAGACGAGAGTGAAACATCCAAAATAGGGCAACAGTTGCTCCGGGTTGCGGAAGAGATGCACGAGGGCGGTACGTACGTTTATTTCAAGTGATCCCATGGCATCGGAAATCAAGCTCATGAGACGAATTTCTAATGCCCAGGGAAAATCCCCGAAAATGACTGGAGCAAGATTCGAGAACTCGATTTCCAAGAACGTCTCAGAGATAAAGAAGCTCTCATGGCGCAATTGGGAAGCTTCCAATGCGTGCGATGCCCAGATTTGGATGATCACGTATGTTCCGATGCTCATTAGGAACCGCGGAAAACGTTGCTCATTTTGTCGCATTCCAGTACGGTCTTGTCCACAGCGAACGTATTCTGCAACAGCAAGTAGCAGACCTGGCGCACACTATATCCGACCAAAATTTAGAACTCCTGCCCGATTATCATCAACGGATTGAAGTCCTAAAACGGTTGCAATTCATTGACGAAATGGGAACGGTGCAAATCAAGGGTCGTGTGGCCTGCGAGGTAGGATGAGATTGGGTCTTCGGCTGCGCTTGAGTGGAACCTGGCAGGCTAAAATTCGGCGTCAGATCAACACGGCGGATGAACTGGTCCTGACCGAACTCATCCTGGAAAACGTTTTGGCTGATTATGAGCCTGCCGAAATCGTAGCGTTGCTCTCTTGCTTTGTGTTCCAAGAAAAGTCGCAGAGCGAGCCGGTTCTTACTCCTAAATTAGAAAAGGTACTTATGATGGCATTGTGCATACGTTGTCCAATTTTCGCACGGGGGCTGAAAACCGCTTGCTGCTCTCAGGGAGTTCAAAGGATCAAGGACATTGCACTCCGTGTCGCGGAAGTCCAGTACGAATGCGGATTGGATGTGCGGAAGGATGATGCTTTGGCAGGGCTGAAGTTTGGCCTAGTGGAGGTCGTGTATGAGTGGGCAAGAGGTCTTCCGTTCAAGCACATCACCGATCTTACGGATGTACTGGAAGGTATGGTTGTTGCGGCAATCTTCACCTCCGGAAAGTGTAACCACGACATTGACGCGATTCGATACAGGTTCCATTGTCCGTTGCATTGTCCGCTTGGATGAAACCTGTCGTGAAGTAAGGGGAGCTGCTCGACTCATCGGTGATGCTAACCTGTACCGAAAAATGGAGGAAGCATCCGAGAGCATCAAGCGGGATATTGTATTTGCGGCATCATTGTATTTCTGAATATAGTTTATCCGATATGTGTGGCCTTTGAATTGCCGTCAAGTCATGAATGTTGAACGCCCGCTGTACAATTCCCAAAGGTGGCAACTGGGCCTTGGGTTACGCAGAACTGAGCCAAAACAGGAGCACGTTCCACCACCATCATGTATATTAATTTACAAGCCATTTCCGTTGATGTGTCAGTGCTGAGACCCTGCTCACTCCACCAACTCTGAATGGTCGAATTCGCCTGTGCTTAATGACGGGCTGACACTGCGATCGCTGGTGATGAAGTCCGACTCCGACTGGGGTAATCACGATGTTCAGTGCGCATGCTAAGGCAACTCGGGAAACTGAAGGCAATACCTTTGGATCCGGTTCGCTGGACTCATCAATGTCCTCTTCAATGCTTTCGTCGATCCTAAGAGAGCGAGGTGAGCCTTCCAAATGAACACACGCGGTTGATCAAAATTCTCCCTACTCCTCGGAGATATCATCCTTCGCATCCACTCTATTCGGCGGCAGGGCAGGCTTCGGTTCACTCTTGTTCCCGCCATCGTTAACACTTGAAGGCGTCCCCTCCTTTCGGTCAATTGTGGGTTCCGACTTGGGATCCTTTTCTGAGGGCGGTGCAGCAGCGGGAAGTAAGGGTTTGCTCACGTTGGATGAGTCAGGGGGTGGCGATGTCGGTTTCTCTTGGGATTTTAGGTCAGCCGTCAAAGACGGTGTTGCATCTTCGGAAAGCATAATCTCATCCATCTTTTTGAGAACATCGTCGGACTTCATGCTCTCGTCGTCTTCCTCTGAAAGGTCTGATTGTGCACAAATGCTCGTTGGTTTTCAACCACAATAGGCAAACGGGGGTGCCCAGGGCAGTACCTTCATTGTTGGATAGAGCCGGTGTCAACACTGGCGGCGGCAACTTGGCAAGGGGTGGCAGAGAAGCTACAGGACGGAGTGGAGGGAGACTTGATGTCACGGACGGATGCGTCGGGTTTCGGGATGCATCGCTTTCTTCGACCTTAGTGGATGGAAGTATGGGTGGACTAATCAACCGGGCGACTAACGGTGTGTTGTCTGGTGACAGGAGTGCGGGGTTAAAATGTGTAAACACCCGCCCATACATCTCGTTGCCGTCATTACCGTTGGGCGGTTCAGATGACTGGGGTGCTGGTGATGCGGGCTGATTGTATATGGGAATTGTACGCTCAGATCACGAATAGAGAGTTAAGTGGAGGGCTCTTTCTCCTTCTACCAACCTTGTTTTTGGGAGCTGTCGCCCCCTCCCTCTTCTGACTCATCCGGCTTTCCAGCATCCGCAACAAGAGCGGTTTTTCAGAGCCTGTACTCTCCGGTAAGTCCAAATCTACAGCTATTGCCGCAGCATCTATAGGAGAGCTTTCTGGCTTGTTCTAGATTGAGCAATCTTCAATCCGACTCAGAAACACTGCGGTGGACTTACCAAACTTGCTTCGGGTTTAAAAACTGCGAGGGTATATTCCAAATCAAGGTATTGCAGAAAGTCCCAAACGAGGTCAAAAGCCAGTTGTCCTGAGTGCCGTAATTCACTGTAGATCAGTGGCATGGCCCAATTCGACGTCAAACCCAATCACTTCGCACCTGCTCCAGTATCCCTGAGTGCCTGAACCTTCGAATTTTCAGATGGCAACCGTTTTCCCTCTTCAGACTCTTGCAGTACCGCAAATACCGATGCCCTTAGTTGGGCCTGTATGGATATATGGCCGGGGTCAGTCAATACGTGAAGAACAGCGAGAAGTCTGTGAGCAGAGGTTTAATACCTTTATCTTTCCCAAAACTCCGCGTTTCAGCAGGGTATCCGATACTAGAGACTTGAGAGACTCGATTTCTTCGGTGGTTTTCGGGCTAGTGGGTGATAGAGTTGCCATTGTCAGTTTCTGTCAACGGGATTTGGGGACACAATTCGAGCGAGTGATCTTGGAAGGCGAGCAGGAATTTTGAAGGATTGGTGGCGCGACCCGGCGCACTGTGGCTTGATACATTGAGGATATCCAGAGCTCAAAGTACAAACTGTATCAGTTTTTGTTGCAAGTAAAATATTCATTCGCATAGTTCGCGTTGCGAAGTGAGGTATCCGGGGTCGTCAAGATATGAACGAGTTGAGCCCGCTACGTTTTCGGAAGGAGCGTTGGCTGAGTGGTCAGGATGTGGAAAATGTTTGGGGTTTCTCCTTGGGCCATGCCCTTCTACCTCGGTGGAAAGCAGAGAAGCGCAGAAATTCATTATCATCGCATCGCGGATGGCAGGGTCAAGATTTAGATACCACCCCTAACTGGTTGTTGAGAGCGACGGTTGCGGACGTTGGTTGCTATTTTTCTGATGCCACTTGGATTTGAGTGTGGATAAATGTTGTATCACGCGATTCTGTAATTAAAACACCATTTTTCGAGGCAGTAAGGTCTAAGAAAGCCCAGGATGCAGTTGAAAGCTGTGCAACTGCGGGCGAGACGCGAAGCAAGAGAAGTGTGTTAGTGTTAGTTTACAATCCGCGAAGTTATCAATATGGTTGGTGAGGGACAAGGAAAGAGACAACAGGAGCCAGTTGGCCACTAACGGATCAGGCATCTAGGTCCATTGATTGCGAAACCTATGGCAAAGGTGCTTTGCAATCCAGTGGATTTCGTCATATTAGAAGGATTTACTGCGCCCAGACCCTTCCCTCCAAAGAGGCACTAACAGCGCAACAGGAAAACGATACGTCCTCCCGCACCGGTCTCTTTCATAGGACGGGAACTCCCGCTCCCTCGAGCACTTAATTTTCACACGTCTCCGCTTCATCTCCATCGTCTCCACAACCATCCACCGGGCGTGGTAAGTATGGACGCAGCGAGACCCAAGAAAAACTGTGCATCCCTATCCACCACATCCTTGCCCAGGTTGAAGGCGTATTAGAGGGCTTTGATGAGTCAACTGTAAGTTGACGCGTCGCGTCGGCTTCGGCTGCGCCATTCACTGAATTGTTTTTTGATTGGGTTGGTATGAAAACAAGCGGATGCTGTGAAATTTCACTTCATTTATACACAGTACACACGCATATTACCAGACCAGAGCTCCAACCGTTGCCTTTACACACTTTAGCAGCCACGCCCCATAGTAAACCATGCAGCCGTCAGACTGGATAGACATCAAAGAAGAGGACGGTCACGACCTTAATGTAAACTTACACCT
This sequence comes from Borealophlyctis nickersoniae, assembly GCA_027604605.1. NCBI lineage: Eukaryota > Fungi > Chytridiomycota > Chytridiomycetes > Rhizophlyctidales > Borealophlyctidaceae > Borealophlyctis > Borealophlyctis nickersoniae. The sequence continues at coordinate 6,406 of JADGKA010000788.1, forward strand.
CCTTCGCTCCGCCTTTGCCCAAAGAACTGACCGGAGTTGAAACCATCCTGAAGCACTTTATTATCCCCCCTCACTACTCGTCGGATCTCTCCCGTGTTTTGGTTCCTCATGGTCTTATCCGAGACAGGTGCCTCAATAAGAAAATTTGAAAATTATCCTACATCAAACCTTACTTAATTAGATTTTGTACATCAAATGTAGAGTTGAAAAGCTCGCTCAGCTCATTGCAAAAGACTGCGAGAACCCCGTGGTGGCGTGCTGTGTCCTCAAGGCAAGCCCGTTGCTTGGGCTGCATGCTTTCGTTGCGGCTTTCATTAATTGAATGCCGATCCCATACCTTAGGGCGCTCACGTCTTCTTCGCCAATCTCATCGAAAATCTCAAGAAGCACAAGAACAAGCACGGCAAATCCAGTATGTGTGCCTTCAATATTTTGAAGCGATGTCCACTTGTTTAAATCGAGAACCTCTCGAAGTTCCGTTGAACTTTGAGTTCATCAAGGTAAAAAGCTATGAGAACGACCAATCGACAGGCTCAATTTCAATCTCGCTATCCGAAGAGGACATGCGGACATTCAAGGGGAAGGATTTGTTGATCGTTGAGGATATTGTACGTATCCGTTTCTTGCAAGATAGTCCGGTCTTGTGCCACTCACGTCGCACGAATCCAGGTGGACACCGGCCGAACAATGGTAGCACTCATCAACCGCCTGTGCCAGTACGAACCGGCCAGCATCAAAGTCGTCAGCTTATTGCTGAAAAAGACCGACAGAAGCAACAAGTACATGTGAGTGAAGACAATCGTCCCTGTATACAGTTCACGTAGCTCACATGTGGGATCGCCCACAGCCCCGATTATGTTGGGTTTGCCATTCCCGATCTATTCGTTGTTGGGTATGCAAACTTCTATCGCTTGATGCCACATTAAGAAGTTCTTCCCAACTCACACGCACCATTCACCTCATCAGATACTGTTTGGACTACAATGAGCATTTCCGGGACTTGGACCACATCGTAAGTGCTTTGACTTCGATCTCAACTTCGTTCGCCTCTCATTCACAAGGTCTTCTTGCCGCACCCAAATCAGGCCGTCATCAGCGATCACGGGAAGGAAGCTTATGCTGTTTGATGATACTCTACTTCAACTACTATAAATTATCATCCTCACTTAAACGGAGTAAAATCCTTTGTTTAGTTAACATCTACAACCAACCAAAGCTCTATGCACTGTTCATCCACTGCCCTCCCCCTTGCTGCGAAATCATGGCACCTTCGTCCGTAAGAGTCATGACAAACTTTTCAACCTTGTCCACATCCTGCGACGCCATTTCCGCCATCATGAGCAACTTCTTGATGCCGACTGATATACGTGACGCGACCCCAGAGGTCCGAAGCATTTGAAGGGCCCGTTCGCGCTCCGGGTCAGTGAACGTTTGAAGATCCTTAGATGAAAAGGTTGCCAGGTCATCGGTCCATGTCCAAGGTTTTTGAAATTTAGAGAGATTGTGCTTACCCGCAACACAATGTCAACCGCGTTCAAATCGGTAATGTTTGGGACGTACACTGACGCATTGAATGCGTCAGTCATTTCCATTTGCTCCAGGACGTGGCGTTGACTTGTGGTAGCCAAAATTAGCAGACGGTGGTTCTTCCCAATCAAGTCAGCGGGGGGAATTTTTAACCGTGGCGCAAAGGAATGACTACCAACCTTTTGTGGGGCCTTTTTCAAGAGCACCAGCAGAGTCTGAAGGACAGAGTTGGAGAAGCGCGGGCCAATAGCCACGTAATCTGTAAAATGCAAGCTCGGATGAGTTCTTCAACAAATTTACGGGTAGCGGACCCACCACTGCCCACCTAGCAATCGTTCAATAGCGTCAATGACAATCACACTTAAAGGCGATTTGTACGCGTCATTAAAAACCTGTTACAAAGATCAATGGTCAACAATCGACTCCTATGGACCCGAAACAAGGAGTCACTCACCTTGTTGATATGACTCATTTTTGCTTGTTCCGTATACCCAACCATGCTTTCAGGCGAAATTAATTTGATGAAGGGGAAATCGCTTGCCATTGCAAGGGTTGCTGCAAGGGCGGTTTTACCGCTACCAGACGGTCCGTGCAGGAGGACGGAGACAAGCGGCGTCCGTTTACTGTTGCGGACTTGCTCAATAAATAACTGCCCATCTGAGAGGATGCTCTATACAAAAAATAGTATCAGCACGGGGGTGGCAACGGTTCCAAGCAATCGCCCGCTGTACCTCAATTTTGCTGCTGAATTTCACAATTCCGTTTGCAACGCATTGCTGCAATTCCAACTCAGAGACACCGAATGCCGGGTGAACTTCGTCCAGCGCCGCTAGGAAGTCATCCCGAGCAACCTTGATCTTATCGTAGTCGGGGTCCACCGTTACCTGCGCTCCAACCTGTGCACAAAAATATAAATCGCAAAATAATATACTCGAGCACACCAACAAACAGTCATACCTTGATGTGACGATTGAACGAAAAGGAAGTGGCGCTCTTCACGAGACCTGGTGACATGCAGTCAGAAGGTTACCGTGTGCATCAAAAACCAAAAGGCATTTATTCCCGCACCTGCTATTTCAGCGCCACTGAAGTTCTTGGTCAAGTTCGCCAATTCCTGCAAATTCACGTCGCTTTCAAGAAGGTTGTGGGTGCGCATCTGGATACCCAAAGCTTATTAGTGCTTCCCCATCGTCAGAGGAACCCTGATGAGTCCATACCTTTGCCGTATGCACGTTCAATATTTGCAATCGTCCATGCTCGTCTGGCAAACTGATTTCCATGTGGATCTCCAAACGACCTTGAACGGAATGGAAAGATGAGCCAACAAATGAAGAAAGCGCCGGGAGCGCATACTTTTTGCATACCGGGACGGAGCAATGCTTCGTCAATCATATCCAGTCGGTTGGTCATTCCAATAATGAGGATGTTGTTTAATTGCTCCACACCGTCCATCTATAGGAGCCGGAGGAAGGGGCCGTCAGGTCCAAATTGAAATGTACGACAGACGTAGCACTATTTCACCTTTGCCAGAAGTTGGTTAACAACGGAATCGCCGACCCCGGTGTTGCCACCTGTGGATCCACGCTGCTTGCAGATGGCGTCCAACTCATCGAAAATGATGATGTGAAGAGAACTCTCCTCCCCTCGCGCTTTGTACTATAAGCTCGGGTGTCAGTCCAAAGGCTTGATCCTGCATTCAGTCCCATAATTGCAGCGCACCTCCTGCTCCGCAGCCGCAAACAATTTCCGAATATTTTCTTCAGACTGTCCAACATATTTGTTCAGAATCTCAGGCCCGTTGACAATTTGGGGTTCTTTCGCGTTCAACATTTTTCCAATTTGCCGTGCCATAAGTGTTTTACCGGTTCCCGGTGGACCGTACAGCAAAATACCTGGAGGATAATGTGGAGTCAGAGTATCAGTCAGTGCCCCCTGACAATTCGAATCATTACCGACCCTTCACGTGCTGAATTCCGAGTTTCTCCACAACAGACGGGGGAAAGATACGAGAGGCGAAAGCACGCCGGAAAATCCCGCTGAATTCTTGATCCAACCCTCCAATCCCAAGATCCTCAAAGCTGAAATTCGGCTGCAAGATGGCGTTTGGCGTTGAACTGCAAAGGAAGAAGAGAATTGGTACGGATGCTCTACAAATCCATCACATCTATTGATCTGTTACCTTTTGGCTGCTTTAAGACGAATCGAAGAGTCTGCCCGCTTGGTGAAGTTGATGGCTGTTTGCTTCATTAAAACGCCGCGACGAGCCCTTTCTGATAATCAGCAAGGTGTTAGCATATACCCAACATACATCTCCTTGTGATCATACCAGTTGCTGGCGAACATACTTCCTGGCTGTCCCTGCGCATGCCCCCCACCCGCCAACGCGTTCAAATCAACCAGATGAATTCCAACGATCGCAAAATGCAAGTCTGCCCCATGGAAGTCCATATTTAATGATTGTCCCTCTGAGAAAATTTGGCCGTCAAATGATTGCGTGAAAATAGTCTGCATTTCGGTGGTATCAAACGTCTCGCTGGACTCTGCGGTTTTGAGAAGGAACGAAACCTACCCCACAACTTATCAATTAGCACGGACGTGTCTTGGTACAATTATAGGAAACATTATTACCTGCACATTGAGGGTGCCAATGTAGCAGTCCGGGGTTTCCGCGAAAGGGTCATAGGGTCGAACGCGCACTTCCTGGTTCAATGAAAAGGAACCAAACCGCCTATGGAATAAAGTAGTCCCCACTTGACCCGGTGGAACTTTATCGACGATCCTGAGAAAGTACGAAAGTGACGCTGACTGGTTAACAGACAACGCCGAAGAGTTCAACACCACCTGTTTTCACATACTTGACGGTGAAAGGAAACTGGCCCTCCAACAAAACATATTTTACGGAAGGATCCAGGCTGTGGGGACTAACGAGAACGCAATTCAGACGCGCTAGGGCCTCGTTGGGTGCCTTTACAACCCTCAAAACGGTCTCCATTGCGAAGATGAGTCGGGGAAAGTGGAGGGAGGGAGGCAATTCATTCATTTGTCAGCCAAGATCATTGTGGCTGTGCCTTCCAGCGGCACAGCTGCTCCGACACAGAAGCACCGTCAGGTATCCACCGTCAGCTGCGCATTGGGCAGAATCAATATTCAGAAGGTACCAAAGACACCCCTTTCCACCATCAAAAACGCTCCAACAGCTACCATAGCCATCGCAGCCGCTTCCACCCTTGCAAACATGGGCAACTTCACCCTCCTCCACTGAAACGGCACGCCCAATCTCCGAATCTCATAAGCCGTCAAAAGAATACCAACCACAATCTGCAACACCATCGCTATCACCGTTCTCACCGCCACCTGCTCCTTTGTCGGGTGAGCGTGGAGACTGCTCAGCACCCCGCGCATGTCGAACAGCAGTGTCATCACCATCGCCGGTATGGTTGTAATGTAGGTCGCAACGCCGTGCGCAGTGGTCATAGTGATCCACGTGTTGAATCCAGCAGCGATCCCCCCCGTTCTGAGTTTGCTTTCCTCCAGGATTTGTCTCCATCGACGACCTCTAAGGAAGCATTGAACCAGGTGAACCGCGTGCGATCCAACAATGGAGAGGGCAAAAGTGGTGTTGTTTTGGTTTTGGAGGATTATAATGGTATCCACCATGCTGAATCCGGATTCGAACCCTACGATCATCCGTACGAGACCGGGATCTGCAACGATTTCGTTCTTATCTACCGATATAATGTTGCCACTAGGGCACCTCCAAATACCACCATCTGCATTGCCGGTGCCTGCTTTGGTAGCGTGTTGTCCATCCACCGAACCTTCGGTATCCACAACCAGTGAAGGTCCGCACACATCCATCTTCCCATCCCATAGATCCTCCACATCCTCAACTTTGGATCTTACCGTTCCCCCAGCTTTAAGCACCTCCATACTTGTCGCAGCCGTCAACCCAACCCTTACTAAACAAAGCCTTACTACGTATCGTGTGAACAGCGCCCTGAACACCGGCATACCCAGCCCAAACACCACCACACTCGCTGCCTGGCGTCCGGTCCTCCTCACACCATCACCACTTCCTTGCGGCGATCCCGACAGAGCTTTCCCCGCCAGAAAGGCCGCGCACATGCAAAACAATATCCCATTCGTGCATAGAATCCACGTCACGCCGTCGCACATGGATAAGAACACTCGTTTAGGGAGCTTGGACCAGCCCAGCGGACTCCGGTTGACGAAAAAGTTGATAATGCTGGTGGTTGTCCAGTCTAGGGCGTTGACAAGCGCGGCTAAGGTTGGAAATGAGGTGTTGGGTTCGGAGTAGAGCAAGTGGATGGAGAGGGTTACGTCAGCGAGGAGGAGGATGGAGTCGAAGATGGTGACGACAAGCATACGGTGCAAAAGGGGTGTAAACGCAAGTGTGTAGACTAGGCAAAAGCCTGTCGCCATGGGTTTGATGAAATGTCAGAGATGGAATGAAAGGTGGAAATGGCACATTATGGGTGAGAGGTGCCAGTCAAGGCAGCCAATGAAACGTACCGTACATCGCGAACCCAATCCACGCAACGTAGAACCCGAACACACGGTGCAACCGCGATTGATAGCCCACCAACCACTCTTCATAATACCGTTCCAAAACGATCAGAACGGTGATGATGACAACAGTGAGGATGCTTCCGTAAAGAACGTTGGCAAATTCATGTTTGGCCGATTCCAGGAGGAGCTGGAGCGTGGGTTGATGGTTGTCTCGGCCCCTAGGAACAGCTGATGGGGCGGCGGCGGGATGCTCGGACTGATGACAGGTGGCAGGGGCTCGGGTGGACATGTGTGAAGGGTGTGGAAAGGTATCTTGCTTTCCTTCGGCCATGCCCTCCTGACTCAAGTCCAGGTTTAGCTTTTGACCGACGAAAGTGCAGTTTGGATACCATACGCTCGCTGTTCCTTCTATTGAAGGGAAACAAGAAAGTTGCAGCGTCATTACGATTTCTGGGAAACACGAGAGGCGGGAACTACCCCTTGAATGCAGCCGCCCGATCAGGATGCCAACCCCAACGCGACTTAGTTAGGCACCTAATAAATAAATAAAATAAAAATAATAATGATAATGATGGACGGGATGCCTGGGCCTAACTATTAGATTCCTAAGATTCCAATACAGCGGTTGCCTAAGACTATTACGTCTGTCACAGCCGCCCAGTTCTACCTTAACGGTACCAGTTGGGTACCAAGCCTCATCACAGCACAACCTCCAGCACTGTTCAGCTGACCAAACATATCCCGCGAAGAACTGATGGAGGGTGTCTCTAGTGGACGCCCGGTCTAGGTGGAAGATTGTCCCACCCGAAGAAGAAGGGTTCGGGTCGCTGACCCGCGTGAGTGTTCATGTAGAGGAAGATTTCAAGAATGTTCTTTGCCGCGTTGAAGTCGCGGTTCATGATGCGTCCCCCACAAACGTCCCGACACACCCGCAACGACCACCGCCTCTGCTTCTCTTGGTCAAAGAACCCTTCGCACAGATGGCAGACCCGACTTGTGTTAAACTCCCCAATCAACCGTAGCGCGTAGGCACGGTCTTTCAGCTTTTGACGTAGCTTTTTGAGGGGTCCGGTTGCGTGCCCGCGACTGTTGTGCGCGAAAAGAGCGGCGCCAAGAGCCACCACGGAGTTTGCGAAAGGTTGCGTGATCTCCTGCCATGCCCTTTGCGTCCGAATGTACGAGTCAAAGTTGGACCGCCGGTGTCGTCTCTTGAAGTAAAAGTCCAATATCAAGGATAGGTTGGGTAAAAGCGCTTCGAGATAAGCATCGAACGTCGCGAGTGCTGAAGTCTTGTAAGTTGCATCCGACAGCCTGTTGAGGGCTTGTTGCACAGTCCTAGCTTGCCGAAGCCACTTCTCACGCCTTTTCCTCGCCGCGGTGAAGCCGCACATTTGGTAATAGTGCTCCAGAGACACGCGATAGGTTCGCCCTTTGTTGCTTACGGCGTAGATAGGGTCGCGCCTGCCAGGATCGATACCCCAGACAGTTGTTCCTTCTGGTATGTCCACCGGCACAAAGTACTGATCAAAGCCATGATCCGGTGGTGGAGGTGAGGATATAGGCCGTTCGTGCGATTTGGCCGTCCTTTTCCTCTTTTTGTCGAGCGGAGCCGAGGCCGTCCCCTCCATCTCCCTTAGCGGCGGCAATCCCAATTCATCATCCGAATCCTCCTCTGCGTCGGCCACAACAACCACTCCCTCTCCCCCCTCATCCTCCTCCCATTCCTCCTCTCCAATCTCCCCAGGCTCAGCCCGACCCAGAACCCTCTTCTTCACCGAAACCCTGCAGGACACTCCATTCAAGTACACAGCTCCCCGAAAACGGCGATTTCCCGTCTGCACCGTCTCAACCTGTTCAATGCGAAACGTTCTCCTCCACCACGTGTCACTGTCTTCCTTGAACGCAGCTTTGTCGGTAGGTTGGACCCCGGGCCA